>MU401093.1:0-10000 GCA_022578965.1 Xylaria sp. FL1777 | reverse complement strand
TAATATATTATTATTACTAATATTTATTTAATAAACTAAAAAATAATTAATTTTTTAAACAAATTATAAAAACAAAAATATAAAACTTTTATAAAATAAAATAGTTAGTTATAATTATAGTTTATTATAAAAATTTATAAAGATTTATAAAATTTAAAAAAAATTTTAATTACATTTATAATATTATATTAAAAAAATATAAAAATAATTGCTATAAATATTATTAATTAATTAAAGCATAATTATATTAAAAAATAGTTATTAAAAGTAAAAAAGCTTAAAAACTATAATTTAAAGCTTAATTAAAAGCAAAAATAAAACAAAATATAATAATATTTAAAGTAGTAAAAAAAACAAATATTTAAACATTTTATAAAAAAAAATCAAAAAATAAAATAAACACTTATTAAAAAAGTAACAAATAGCTAAAAAAACTAAAGCTTTATATAAAGTTTAATATAATAACTAAAAAAATTAATTTAAAATTAAACTTATATATTAAAAAAAAATATATAATATTTTAATTAACTTAAAAGTATAAGCTAATATAATTTTACTTAAAGTAATAAAACAAAATAAATTTTTTTAAAAATATAAGTAAAAATCCTAAAAAATTAAAAAATTTAATAAAAGCATTTTTAATTATAATAATAATTATATATTTAAAAAAACTAAACTTTTTAATATATTTATATAAAAATATAAAAAACAAATTATATTAAATATTGCTAATATATTTAATTATAATATTATTTTAGAAATATTATAGCTAAAAACTAGCAACTTTTTAATTTAATAAAAAGTAAAAACTATTAAATAAAAAAGCAAAAAACAAAGCAAAAAGATTAAAAAAATCGCAAAAAAAATCTTAAATAAAATACTAAAAGTATATTATAAATTTTATAAACTATTTAAAAAAAAAAAAAAAAACTTTTTAAATATAGCTTATAAAACTATTATATTTTTATTAAAAAAAAATATTAATTAAAGCTTTATTAAGTATATTATATAAGCTTAAATAAAATAAACGCTTTATAAAAATACATTTAAAAAAATTTAATAAAAAAATTTTTAAGAAAATTTTAATTATTTGCTAAATATTTTATAGTATTAATACTTAAAATAAAAAATAAAAAACAACTAATTAATAAAAAAAAAAAACTAATATATATTGTATTACTTAGGACTAACGGCTTTAAAAAGCTATGCTAAAAGCTACCTAATTTTACACGTAGGTAAAAACTATGCTAAAGCTAGATAAAAACATTCCTGCTAACTGCTTGCTACTATAACTTATACCCCTTTTATAGCTAACTGCATAAGCGCTACTATTTAGAAATCGCGTTGCTTGATTTCTATTTAATATTGCTGCCTTTGCTGCTTGCGTTTTTGCTTGCTGCGCAAGCGCAGCCCCTTATTACTTAAACCGCTCACTAACGAAAAAAAAAAAAAAAAAAAAAAAAAAACTAATATAATAAATAATAATTAATTATTAATTATTAAACGTAATTATTATTGCAAATAAATATTTTTTTATTTTATTAATCATTATAAAAAAAAATATTAGCTAAGCAAAGTAGTTTATAATAGTTAATATTTTAAATAAATATTATGCTATTAAAATAGCTAAAAGAAAAAAATAAAAAACTGCTATATAAACAATATATAAACTATATAAGTATATAGTTATGCTATAAAAACTATAAAACATATTAATTAGTTTTTAATATATAATAATAATAATTTTATAAAAGTTTTTAAATAAGTTTATATTTATTTATTTAAATAATATTTTAATTTATTTTAAAACATTAAAAGAACATAAAAAACATATAACTTAAGTATTAAAAACATTTAAACAAGCAAAATTATAACTTAATATAAAAAAATATATATAGCATATATAAAAAATTAACTTTTTAAGATTTATAATTATTTTAAAACAAATATAAATTTAATAGTTAAAAATTAATATAGTATAAAACTAAAAAATATTTAATTTAATTATTAGTATAAATATATAATAAGCATTAAAATTTTTAAACTATGTTTAAATGTTAATTTAAAACTTTAAAAAAATAGCATTTTATTTTATAAAATATATAAAAAAAAAAATATAAAGAAAAATTCTTTTTAATTTTAAAAGAAGCTTAAAAAGCTTTTAAAGAACTAAAACTAAAAGGTATTTTTAATTTTGTAGTTAAACTACTTAATTTATAAAAAAAAAAAAAAACTAAAAATAAATGCTTTAAATAATATAATTATAAAAGTTTTAAAATAATTAAAAAACAATAAAAAATAGTACTTAGTAGCTTATTACTTTAAAGCACTATAAAACGTAATATTATAATACTTTATATATAATAAAGAACTACTTATAATTATTATAGCACTTAAAAAGTAAAAACTATTTTTTATAAAAATTATAAAGCTAATTAAAATTTATTTAAATTATTAAAACTTAATAAAATTTATAACTATATAAAAAATTACTAAATAATATAAAAATTAAATAGTTTTTTTTTTAAATTTAACTTTAAAATATGCTATATTAAAAAAAAAAAAAAACATTTAAGCAAACATATTAAGCTAACAAAGTTAAAAAAGATTTAAAGTTTTAAAAAAAAAACATTTAAGTGCTATATTTTTAAAAAAATAAAAGCTTAAAAGTTAAAATTATACTTAAAAACTTTATAAATATATAGCTATAATAAGCTTAAAACTTAAAAAAGTTAATATAGCTATAAAAATACAAAAAATTAAAAAATAATAAGCTAATATATAAACGTAAAGTTTATTTATTAAAATTTTTATAAAATAAGTTTATTAAGAAGTTTTATAAATATTTATTATATAAACATTAAAAAGTAACAAAAATAGTTAAATAACTATAAAAAAAATACAATTTTTTAAAACTATAAAATATAATTAAAGCTATTATAAAAAAGTGTAATATTTATAATAAAGCTAAAGTAGCTTAATATAAGCTTTATAAACTACTATAATTTATATAAATATTTAAATAAGCATAATATACTATTGTTTAAAATTTTATTATAGCATTATTTTTATTAATTAATTTAATTATAAAAATATAATATAATAAAATATAAGTTATTAGTAATAAACTTATTAAGTATGCTTATTTTTTATTATTTAAAAAAAATGCAATAGCTAAATAATTTATATATGCTTTTATATGCTAATATTTAAATAAACATAAGCTATTAAAAAAAATTATTTTAAACTAAAATAAACTGTTTACTTTTAAGTTTAAAATTAGTTTTTTTAAACTTATTAGTATTAAACTAAAGTTTTTAATTGCTTATTATTTATAAACTAATAAATAAACAAAAAAACTAAACTAAATATTAAAACAATATTTATAAAGTTATATTAACTATTAATAAAATAAGGCTTAGTGGCATAGTGGCATATGCTTAACTACTTTTTTTAAAGTTATGGGTTTAAGTTTTGCTTGGTTTGCAGTTGCTTTGCTTTAGAGCAAAAGTTGGTTTGCTTCTAGCTTGGTTTAAACTGCATGCTTGCTGCACTAAAGGCATAAAAATTAGAAATTAAATAGCTAAGCTAAAAGTTTAAAGATTTTGCTTTTTTGCTAATGCAGCAATATAAGTAATTAACTTAGTGTATTAGCTATTATAAAAACAGGCAGCTTTAGCTTTTGCTGCTAATGTTACATAGGCATTAGTTTTTTTGTATAACAAACAGCTTATATTTTTAGCGTAATTAAAACTTAAAGCTTACTGCTTAGCGCTAAGCAATTTATAAAAAATATAGCGCTATATAATGCTTAAAATCTACTTAATACTGTATTATTTACGGCTTATAAAACTTAAAGCTAGCAAAAGAGCGCTTTTATTACTAATTAACAGAAAACTCCTTTGTTAGCGCGCTAATTTTTATACTTTTGCATTATGAAGCAGAAGTGCTGCTAACTTAGCGTATAAAATTTAAAAAGCGGAGTATTATATAAAAAAAGCAGCACATTAATAAGATCTATAGCAAAACTGTTGCATACTTTGTATGTATAAGTGGTTTTTGCTTTAAAGAAGGTTTTTATTTGTATAAAGTTTTACTAAATAACTATTAGCATAGCTAATAAGCTGTTTGTTTAAGTTATACAAATTATTATTAATAAAATAATTCAATAAAATTATTATTAATAGCATAAATTTTATATAATATATTAATAAATAAAAATATAAACATATTTTTGCATAAAGCTGTTTATAAATAGCAAGCAACTATTAAAAAACAAAAAAAAACATTAATAAAAGCACTTATTATTTTAATTATAGTATTTTAAGCAAAAATTATTGCAATAAAAATTAAAACGTTATAAGCTAAACTATAACTATGTTTTTAGTTTTTATAACAATAAATATTAATATATTATAATAAAAAACGAACTAAAGAATTAACTTTTTAAAAAAAAAATAAAGTTTACTTATTATAACAAAAACAAAATATAAACATTAATATTTTTTAAATTAAAATAAAATAACTAAGCAATAAATTAAAATTTAAAAAACTTAGTTTTTTTAAAATTAAAGAAGTTATTTTATTTATTAACTATAAACTATTATTATTAAAAAATATGCAAATTTACTTTATTTTTTACATTTTTTTACTAAAACTAGTATTTATTAAAATATTTATTAAAACATAACTAAAAATAAAAATAAATTAAAACGTTTATAAAGTTAAAAACATATTAAAATTTTGTTAAAACAATAATAACTTAAAATAATTTATTAAATAAAGAAAATATTTATATGTTAATAATACTTAAAAACTTAAAAAATACTTAAAAACTACTAAAATAATTATAAATTAGTTTTATTGTTAATATTTTAACTGCTTAAAACTAAAAAAAAAAGGTTAACTTTAAAAAAAATGCTTAAAAAATTTTAATTAAATTTAAATAAAGCAGCTTATATTGCTTTAGCTTGCTTTTTTTATTGTTTTTGCTTTTTTATTAGCGCTTTTTGTTTTTTTTTAATATGTTTTATTTTGTTTAATTTATTTAAAAACTAAAGCTTTTGCTAAACTATTTTAATACTTTTTGCTTTTAAAAAACGTTTTTGTATATAAAGCTAAGCTAACTTGCTTAAAACAAAATTAAAGCTATTTTAAATTTGTTTTAATTTTTTTTAAACTAAAAATAACTATTGCTTTGCTTGCTTTTTTTTTTTTTTTAAAATAATAGTACTTAAAAATTATATTATTAATTAAGTTAATTAAAACTTTTAATTTATTGCAAAAGTAATTAACGCATATATATTTAAAGCAATAAAATATATTATTTGTTATTTTATACGTTAATAACTAATTAAAGCAGCAAAAATAAAGCATAACTTTATAACTAGTAAAATTAATAAAAAAAGCAAAAATAAGTTTTTACTTTGTTTTAAATAAACAGTTAGTTTTTTTAATACGCTTTAATATTTTAATATAAAAAAAAAAAAAAAAATACTTACGAAAAATTATTAAAATAATAATTCTAGAAAAAAAGAAATAATATTATAAAATTAGCATAAAAGTAGCTTTTAAAGCAGCTTAATGCTTTTATATATATTTTGCATTTTTTTTTTTGCTAACTAAAGCTAAAGTTATATAACAACTTATTTAGTTTATTAAGTTTATAGTAATTTAAAGCTTATTAAGCTTACAATAATTTAAAGCTTACTAAGCTTATAATAATTTAATACTTATTAAACTTATAATAATTTAAAAAAGATTATTACTTTTTTTACTTTTTTTTTGTTTATATAATTATATACTTTTTATATTTAGTTATTTATTTAGTTCTAGTTTTTTAGCTATTAATTTTTATAACTACTAAGCATTAATATACTTATTACTTTTAATTCTTTAAAACCTTTATTAATACATAGTAATAAAAGTACCTTAAAAACCTCTTTAATGAACTACTGCTAAAAATCTTATTATTACTTGCAAATTAAAACCTTAAAAGCAAACCTGTTATATTAATATATAATAGGTTTGTTATATATAATTACATTTTTAGTTTTTATAATAACAAATGTTAGTATATTATAATAAAAAACAAACTAATGAATTAACTTTTAAAAAAAAAAACAAAGTTTACTTGCTATAATAAAAACAAAATGCAAACATTAATATTTTTTAAATTAAAACAAAACAACTAAGCAATAAATTAAAATTTAAAAAATTTGGCTTTTTTAAAATTAAAGAAGTTATTTTATTTACTAATTATAAATTATTATTACTAAAAAATATGCAAATTTATTTTATTTTTTACATTTTTTTACTAAAATTAACATTTATTAAAATATTTATTAAAACACAATTAAAAATAAAAATAAATTAAAACGTTTATAAAATTAAAAGTATACTAAATTTTTGTTAAAACAATAATAACTTAAAGTATTTTATTAAATAAAAAAAATACTTATATGCTAATAATACTTAAAAACTTAAAAAATACTTAAAAACTACTAAAATAATGTAATAGACTTATTATATATTAATATAACAGGTTTGCCCTTAAGGTCTTAATTTGTAAGTAATAATAAGATCTTTAACAGTAGTTTATTAAGAAGGTTTTTAAAGTACTTTTATTACTATGCATTAATAGAAATTTTAAAAGTTTAAAAATAATAAATGTATTAATTATTTTAGGTGCTTTAAACTAAAAACATAGAACAGTAAGCTGCGCTTGCTGCAAGCTATAACCTACCTTTTTTAGGGGCTTATGCAAATATATTTATAGGTTTAAGGCCTACGTTTTATATATTTTAGTTTAAAGCATTTTTGTTGATTTTTAAGCTAAGGTTTACTTTATATATATATGTATATTATTTACACTTATAAATTATTCGTTAATAAAACTTAAAAAAAACAATTATAATATTGCTTAAGGCTTTTTATAGTAATGCTTATATTTAGTGCTAACTTTATAATTAAGATATTTTATTATATTATAGTGTTTTAAGCTTAAATAGTTAAAAATTAAGCTTTATTTGTTAATTTATTAATTAATGTTATTTTTTTACTTTATTATAAAACTATAAACTTTTAACAATTTTAGCTTTAGCTTAATTAATAGTTGCTTTTTAAAAAAACTAATAGCTTTAAAACTTTTAAAATTTATTAAAAAACTTAGCAAACTAAATAAACTAGCTAGTAATATAGTATTAAAGCATTTATTTAGCAATTATATTTAGTATTTTATATAGCATATTTTGCTATAATTAAAACATAACTAATAACATATATTAAAATATAACTTTATATAAGCTATTATTAATATTATTTTAAATTATTATTAATTTAACAAATTATATAAGCTTAAGCTTAAAGCTAAGCAAATTAAGTTAATTTAGCATATAATATTTTATTATAATAATATTATACTAGTAGTTTAAACTAGTTATAAAAAAAACATTATATTATAAATTATTTTAGTTATTATACAAAGTATAATAATTTTGTAGTTATGTTTATTAAAACAATTAAAATATAATTAGTTTAATTTAATTGCTTAAATTTTTAATACTTGTTTATTATTAATAATAAATAATATAATAAAAGTTAATTAATACTATATAAATAATTATAAAAGTATATTTTTATTGTTTAATAAAATAATGCTATATAAGCTAAGTTAGCTTTAAAATACTTTATATATATTATTTTTAGGTTTAAATAAGCTACTTAAAAATATTTTATTAATTTGTTTTATAACTTTTTATTTAACTAAAAAATTATGTTTATAACTATTAATAAGCTTTATATAGTTTATTAATAAAAAGATTTCTAGATTATATATTTTAATATATATTATATAAAAGCATTAGTTTTATAAAATATATTATAGTTTAGCTATATTATTATATTAAGTTTAAACGCTTAAAAGTTTATATTGCTTAAAGCTAGATTTTAATAGCTAAATATTTGTTTAAAAAAACTATAATTTATTTATACTTTAGTTAATTAGTTTAATATATTTTTTGTTGTTTATTTTATAAAAAAAAGTACTATTATAAAAAATTACTAGCAATTAAGTTTTTTAATTAATAAAATATAGCATAGTATAATATACTTAATTCTTAAAACTATTGTTTTTATAAATAATAAAAAAAAGCTTATTGCTATGCGCTATTTTTTAATAATATAGCTTTAAAAGTTAAGGTTTACTTTAATTAAAATAAAATGCCTTATTTAAAAATATAATGCAAATATATGTTTTAATAACTAATAGCAGTTATATAACAAGTTTATAAAGCTAGATTTTTTTTGTTAAATTATGCTTGTTATTATAGCTTTTAAAATAAAAATAAATATTTATAACATAATGTATATTGTTTAGTTTAGCTTTATTATTTTTAAAAACTTTTTAAACTTATTACAAAAGTTTAGCTAAGCTATTTAAAATAGTATAACATAAAAAATAGCATTTTTTTTTGTTTTTTATTAATATTTTAATTTACTAAAAGCTATAACAGACCTGTTATATATTAATATAACAGGTTCGCCCTTGGGGTTTTAATTTGTAAGTAACAATAGAATTTTTAACGGTAGTTCGTTAAGGAGGTTTTCGGGGTACTTTTACTACTATGCATTAATAGAAGTCTTAAAAAATTAAAAGTAATAAGTATATTAGTGCTTAATAGTTATAAAAAATTAATAGCTAAAAAACTAAAATTAAGTAAATAACTAAATATAAAAAGTGCATGTTTATATAAACAAAAAAAAGGTAAAAAAAATAGTAACTTCTTTTAGATTACTATAAGTTTAATAAGCATTAAATTATTATAAGCTTAGTAAGCTTTAAATTATTGTAAGCTTAGTAAGCTTTAAATTATTATAAGCTTAGTAAGCCAAGTAAGTTATTATATAACTTTAGCTTTAGCTAGCAAAAAAAAAGGTGCAAAATATATATAAAAGCATTAAGCTGCTTTAAAAGCTATTCTTGTGCTAATTTTGTAACATTATTTCCTTTTTTCTAAAATTGTTGTTTTAACAATTTTCTATAAGTATTCTTTTTTCTTTTTTCTTTTATATGTTATAATGTTAAAGCGCATTAAAAAAACTAACCGCTTATTTAAAACAAAGCAAAGACTTATTTTTGCCTTTTTTATTAACTTTACTAGCTATAAAGTCATGCCTTGTTTTTAGCGCTAGTTGCTCTTGCAACAAATTAGAGGTTCTAATTAACTTAATTAATAATATAATCTTTAAACACCGTTATTTTAAAAAGAAAAAAAAGCAAGCAAAGCAATAGCTATTTTTAGTTTAAAAAAAATTAAAACAAGCTTAAAATAGCTTTAATTTTATTTTAAGTAAGTTAGCTTAGCTTTACATACAAAAACGTTTTTTAAAAGCAAAAAGTATTAAAATAGTTTAGCGAAAGCTTTAGTTTTTAAATAAACTAAACAAAATAAAACATATTAAAAAAGAACAAAAAGCGCTAGCAAAAAAGCAAAAATAACAAAAAAAGCAAGCTAAAGCAGCGCAAGCTATTTTATCTAAGTTTAATTAGAACTTTTTAAGCGTTTTTTTTAAAGTTAACCTTTTTTTTCTAGTTTTAAGCAGTTAAAATATTAGCAATAAAACTAATTTATAACTATTTTAGCAGTTTTTAAGTATTTTTTAAGTTCTTAAGTATTATTAGCATATAAATATTTTTTTTATTTAATAAAATACTTTAAGTTACTATTGTTTTAATAAAAATCTAGTATACTTTTAATTTTATAAACGTTTTAATTTGTTTTTATTTTTAGTTATGTTTTAATAAGTGTTTTAATAAGTGCTAGTTTTAATAAAAAAATATAAAAAATAAAGTAAATTTGCATATTTTTTAATAATAATAGTTTATAGTTAATAAGTAAAATAATTTTTTTAATTTTAAAAAAGCTAAGTTTTTTAAATTTTAATTTATTGTTTAGTTGTTTTATTTTAATTTAAGAAATATTAATGTTTGCATTTTGTT
>MU401092.1:0-10070 GCA_022578965.1 Xylaria sp. FL1777 | reverse complement strand
AAGTTTTAAACTTATTGCTTTAAAGCTTTATAATAAATTTATAAATATAAAAGCTTTTTTAATTTATGCTAAACTTTATTTAAAATAGCATTTTACTATTATTATAAAAAAAAATTAAAAAATAATAACTATTTTATAATTTTTGTTAAAAAAAATATTAAAATAGTTTTAACTTATTTTAAAAGATTTTTTAAAAGCTAATAAGTTAATTAACTTTAAGCTAAAAACAAAAAAAAATTTTAAAAACTACGTTAAGTTTAAAAATTAAATAAAAGTATTATTTAAAAATATTTAAAAGGCAAAATACGTAAAAAAAGCATTTTATTGCTTAAAACAAACAAAAGCAGCAATAAATTATGCTATAAAATTTAAACAATTAATAATAATTTTAAAATTGCTTAAGCTTATATTATTTTATTTATTTTATAGTAAACTTAAAACTTAAGTTTAAAATAAATTATGCAAAATAAATAAACTAGCAAAAATTAATATATATATTAATATAGCTATTATAATTAATTAATAATTATTTAACTAGTACTTTAAAACTAAAAAAACTAAAAAAAACAAAAAAAAAAATATTTAAAAAAATATTAAACAAAAATTCAAGTAAATTAGTAAAGTTTAAAAATAATAATCTTAAAATATATTTAAAGTTAAATATTACAACTATAAAAAAAAAAAACACTTTTAAAAATAATGCTAATTTAAAAAAAAGAACAAAAAAAAAAGCTATAAAAAAAGAAAGATTTTTTAATCTAAAAAAAAAATACAAGTTATAAAAATTTAAAACAACAAAAAATAACAAAGCAATTTAAAAAATATGTTTTTAAAGCAAAAATATAAAGTTATTATTTTAAATTAAAACAAAAATGCTATATTAAATAAATTTAAATGTTTTATTTATATAAATTAAAATAAATAAGCATATAAATACTATTTAAAAGCTTTATAATTATTAAAACAAATTATAAAAAATTATATTTGCTATATAAATAATTAAAGTTATTTAATATATAACTTAAAAAAATAGTTTAATTAAAAATAGCAAATAATAAAAAGTAATAAATTAATATAATTAGTAAACTTATAAAACTATAAAAACTTTAAATTATTAAAGCTTAAAATATAGCTTAAAAAAAATTATATTTAAAAAAATAAAATTATAACTATAAATAGTATAATTATTAAACTAATTATAAACTATTAAAATATTTAGTTATTAAATAAACTTAAAAAAACAAAACTTATAAAACTTTAAAGCAAAAACAAATAAAATTAAAAGCTATAAAAAATATTATAAAAAAAAACTAATAAAAATAAATAAAATATTTTTATAGCTTAAACTGCTTTAAATATAACAAAATAAAAAAGCATTAATAGTTAACATAAAAACTAATATGTTTTAAAAACTAAAACTAGCAATTTAACTAATTATTAAGAATTATTACTATAATAAAACTATAATAAAAAATAATAATAATATTTTATGCTTAAAAAATTTAAAATATAATAAAATATTATAAAATTGCTATATAATATATTATTGCTACTAATATTTACTTAATAAACTAAAAAATAATTAGTTTTTTAAATAAATTGCAAAAATAAAAATATAAAACTTTTATAAATTAAAATAGTTAGTTATAATTATAGTTTATTATAAAAATTTACAAAAATTTGCAATATTTAAAAAGAATTTTAATTATACTTATAATATTATTTTAAAAAAATATAAAAATAACTGCTATAAATATTACTAGCTAATTAAAGCATAATTATATTAAAAAATAATTACTAAAAGCAAAAAAGCTTAAAAACTATAATTTAAAGCTTAACTAAAAGCAAAAATAAAACAAAGCGCAATAACATTTAAAGTATAAAATAAAACAAATATTTAAACATTTTATAAAAAAAAATTAAAAAACAAAATAAACACTTGCTAAAAAAGCAATAAATAGCTAAAAAAACTAAGGCTTTATATAAAGTTTAATATAATAGCTAAAAAAACTAATTTAAAGTTAAACTTATATATTAAAAAAAAAATATAACATTTTAATTAACTTAAAAACATAAACTAATATAATTTTACTTAAAGTAATAAAATAAAATAAAATTTCCTAAAAATATAAGCAAAAATCTTAAAAAATTAAAAAATTTAATAAAAGCATTTTTAGCTATAATAATAGTTATATACTTAAAAAAACTAAACCTTTTAATATATTTATATAAAAACATAAAAAGCAAATTATATTAAATATTGCTAATATATTTAATTATAATATTATTTTAGGAATATTATAGCTAAAAACTAGCAATCTTTTGATTTAATAAAAAATAAAAACTATTAATTAAAAAAGTAAAAAATAAAGCAAAAAAATTAAAAAAATTGCAAAAAAAATCCTAAATAAAATATTAAAGGTATATTATAAATTCTACAAATTATTTAAAAAAAAAAAAAAAAAAGAACTTTCTAAATATAGCCTATAAAACTACTACATTTTTATTAAAAAGAAATATTAACTAAAGCTTTATTAAGTATACTATATAAGCCTAAATAAAACAAATGCTTTATAAAAATATATTTAAAAAAATCTAACAAAAAGATTTTTAAAAAAGTTTTAATTATTTGCTAAATACTTTATAGTACTAGTACTTAAAATAAAAAATAAAAAATAACTAATTAATAAAAAAAAAAAACTAGTATAATAAATAATAATTAACTATTAACTATTAAACATAATTATTATTACAAATAAATATTTTTTTACTTTATTAGTAATTATAAAAAAAAATATTAGCTAAGTAAAATAGTTTATAGCAGTTAATATTTTAAATAAATATTATGCTATTAAAATAACTAAAGAAAAAAAATAAAAAACTGCTATATAAATAATATATAAATTATATAAATATATAGTTATACTATAAAAACTATAAAATATATTAACTAGCTTTTAATATATAATAATAATAATTTTATAAAAGTTTTTAAATAAGTTTATGTTTATTTACTTAAATAATATTTTAATTTACTTTAAAACACTAAAAAAACATAAAAAATATATAACTTAAATATTAAAAACATTTAAACAAGCAAAATTATAACTTAACATAAAAAAGTATATATAGCATATATAAAAAATCAATTTTTTAAGATTTATAATTACTTTAAAATAAATATAGATTTAATAGTTAAAAATTAACATAATATAAAACTAAAAAATATTTAACTTAGCTATTATTATAAATATATAACAAGCATTAAAATTTTTAAACTATATTTAAATGTTAATTTAAAACTTTAAAAAAATAGCATTTTATTTTACAAAGTATACAAAAAAAAAATATAAAGAAAAATCCTTTTTAATTTTAAAAAAAGCTTAAAAAGCTTTTAAAAACTAAAACTAAAAGTTATTTTTAACTTTATAGTTAAACTAGTTAATTTATAAAAAAAAAAAAAGCTAAAAATAAATGCTTTAAATAGTATAATTATAAAAGTTTTAAAACAACTAAAAAACAACAAAAAATAGCACTTAGTAGCTTATTACTTTAAAGCACTATAAAATATAACATTATAATACTTTATATATAATAAAAAACTGCTTATAATTATTATAACATTTAAAAAATAAAAACTATTTTTTATAAAAACTATAAAGCTAATTAAAATTTATTTAAATTATTAAAACTTAATAAAATTTATAACTATATAAAAGATTACTAAACAACATAAAAATTAAATGGTTTTTTTTTTTAAATTTAACTTTAAAATATACTACATTAAAAAAAAAAAAAACATTTAAGCAAACATACTTAGCTAACAAAATTAAAAAGGATTTAAAGTTTTAAAAAAAAACATTTAAATATTATATTTTTAAAAAAATAAAAACTTAAAAATTAAAGTTATATTTAAGAACTTTATAAATATATAGCTATAATAAACTTATAACTTAAAAAAGTTAGTAAAACTATAAAAACACAAAAAATTAAAAAAAAATAAGCTAATATATAAACATAAAGTTTATTTATTAAAATTTTTATAAAACAAGTTTATTAAGAAGTTTTATAAATATTTATTATATAAATACTAAAAAGCAATAAAAATAGTTAAATAACTATAAAAAAAATATAATTTTTTAAAACTATAAAACATAGTTAAATTTATTATAAAAAAGTGCAATATTTGTAATAAAGCTAAAGCAGCTTATTATAAGCTTTATAAACTGCTATAATTTATATAAATATTTAAATAAGCATAATATATTATTACTTAAGATTTTATTATAGCACTATTTTTATTAATTAATTTAGTTATAAAAGTATAATATAATAAAATATAAGTTATTATTAATAAACTTACTAAATATGTTTATTTTTTACTGTTTAAAAGAAATATAATAGCTAAATAACTTATATATGCTTTTATACGCTAATATTTAAATAAGCATAAACTACTAAAAAAGATTATTTTAAACTAAAATAAATTGTTTATTTTTAAGTTTAAAACTAGTTTTTTTAAACTTATTAGTATTAAACTAAAGTTTTTAATTGTTTATTATTTACAAACAAATAAACAAACAAAAAAACTAAACTAAATACTAAAACAATATTTATAAAGTTATATTAACTATTAATAAAATAATTAAATAAAACTATTATTAATAGCATAAATTTTATATAATATATTAATAAATAAAAATATAAACATATTTTTATATAAAGCTGTTTATAAATAGCAAGCAACTATTAAAAAACAAAAAAAAACATTAATAAAAGCATTTGCTATTTTAATTATAGCACTTTAAACAAAAACTATTATAACAAAAATCAAAACATTATAAGTTAAACTATAACTATGTTTTTAGTTTTTATAATAACAAATATTAATATATTATAATAAGAAATAAACTAAAAAACTAACCTTTAAAAAAAAAATAAGATTTATTTGCTATAATAAAAATAAAATGCAAACATTAATATTTTTTAAATTAAAATAAAATAACTAAGCAATAAATTAGAATTTAAAAAACTTAGCTTTTTTAAAATTAAAAAAATTATTTTACTTATTAATTATAAATTATTATTATTAAAGAATATATAAATCTACTTTATTTTTTACATTTTTTTATTAAAACTAGCACTTATTAAAACACTTATTAAAATATAACTAAAAATAAAAACAAATTAAAACGTTTATAAAGTTAAAAATATACTAAATTTTTATTAAAACAATAGTAACTTAAAGTATTTTATTAAATAAAAAAAATACTTATATATTAATAATACTTAAAAACTTAAAAAATACTTAAAAATTGCCGAAATAGTTATAAGTTAGTTTTATTATTAATACTTTAATTGTTTAAAACTAAAAAAAAAAAGTTAACTTTAAAAAAAACGCCTAAAAAATCCTAATTAAACTTAAATAAAGTAGCTTATGTTGTTTTAGCTTGTTTTTTTTATTATTTTTGCTTTTTTGCTAGCACTTTTTGTTTTTTTTTAATGCGCTTTATTTTATTTAGTTTATTTAAAAACTAAAGCTTTTGCTAAATTATTTTAATACTTTTTGCTTTTAAAAAACGTTTTTATATGTAAAGCTAAGCTAACTTGCTTAAAATAAAGTTAAAGCTATTTTAAGCTTGTTTTAATTTTTTTTAAACTAAAAGTAGCTATTACTTTGCTTGCTTTTTTTTTTCTTTAAAACAACAGTGTTTAAAAATTATATTATTAATTAAGTTAATTAAAACTTTTAATTTGTTATAAAAGCAACTAGCGTATATACATTTAAAACAACAAAACATATTATTTGTTATTTTGCACGTTAATAACTAATTAAAGCAATAAAAATAAAGCATAACTTTATAACTAATAAAATTAATAAAAAAAGCAAAAATAAGTTTTTGCTTTATTTTAAATAAGCAGTTAGTTTTTTTAATATGCTTTAACATTATAATATACAAAAAAAAAAAAAAAAAAGAATACTTATAGAAAATTATTAAAACAACAATTTTTAAAAAAAAAAAATAATGTTATAAAATTAGTACTAAAGTAGCTTTTAAAGCAACTTAATGCTTTTATATATACTTTGCATTTTTTTTTTTGCTAATTAAAACTAAAGTTATATAATAACTTATTTAGCTTATTAAACTTATAATAATTTAAAGCTTATTAAGCTTATAGTAATTTAAAGCTTACTAAGCTTATAATAATTTAATGCTTACTAAACTTATAATAATTTAAAAAAGGTTATTATTTTTCTTATTTTTCTTTTGTTTATATAATTATGTACTTTTTATATTTAGTTATTTATTTAGTTTTAATTTTTTAGCTATTAATTTTTTATAACTGCTAAGCATTAATATATTTATTATTTTTAATTTTTTAAGACTTTTATTAATGCATAGTAATAAAAGTATTCCAAAAACCTCCTTAATAAACTACCGTTAAAGATTCTATTATTACTTGCAAATTAAGACCTTAAAAGCAAACCTGTTATATTAATATATAACAGGTTTGTTATAAACACTTATTAAAACATAACTAAAAATAAAAACGGATTAAAACATTTATAAAGTTAAAAATATATTAAATTTTTATTAAAACAATAATAACGTTAAGTATTTTATTAAATAAAAAAAATACTTATACGTTAATAATACTTAAAAACTTAAAAAACACCTAAAAACTGCTAAAATAATTATAAACTAGTTTTACTATTAATACTTTAACTAGTTAAAACTAAAAAAAAAAAATTAACTTTAAATAAAGCGTTTAGCGCGTTTTAATTAAGCTTTAAAAAAATAACTAGCAATAGCTGTGCTACTTTAATGCGTTATTTTTGTTTTTTAGCTATATAGCGCTTTTTTGCTTTAATTTGCTTAAGCTTTTTTAAACTACTTAAACTATAAGCTATAATAGCAGCTATTTTTTTTTGCTATAATTTCTTTTATTGCTTAAAACAGCAGATTTTTGCACTTATTTTTTTATGCTTTTTTATTAGCAAGTTTAATTTATTTTTTAGTTTTTTGTACTAAAAAATAAGCTGCTATATTTGCTTTAAAAACAAACTTTTAGCGTTGCAATTTGTTTATTTAGCTATAATATATTTAATACATTAATTAAAGTTAAATTTTAATATTAAATATTTTATGCTATAATAATTGCAGCAAAAATATAAAGCTATTTTAATTAATTTTAGTTTAATAAAAAAAAGCAAAGCAAAGTTTTGTTAAGCTTTTTGTTTAAAACGCAACAAGCAAAGTTTCTTAAAAACTTTACTAAATATAATAAGCACAAAAAACAAAGAACAAAAAATAAAAAAGAAAAACTTACAAAAAAGAAAATATAAAATTATTAAAACAATAATTATAAAAAAAAAAAAATAATGTTATAAAATAAGCTAACTAAGCTAGTTAAAAAGCTAAGTATAAAAAAAACATGCATAAAAAAAGTTTTATTTGTTAAAAAAATATATATTTAAATTACTATAAGGGTTTAATGCATAAACTTAATAAACTTAAGCATTAAGTTTATTAAGCCTTAAATTTAACAAATTTAAGCGTTAAGTTTATTAAGCTTTAAACTTAAAACAATATAGCGTTAAATTTATTAAAAAAAGCAACATTTATAAATTATTACTACTGTTTTTTTTATTTATATAATTATGCACTTTTTATATTTAGTTATTTATTTAGTTTTTAGCTCTTTAGCTATTAATTTTTTTATAACTGTTAAGCATTAATATATTTATTACTTTTAATCTTTTAAAACCTTTATTAATGCATAATAGTAAAAGTACTTTAAAAACCTCTTTAATGGACTACTATTAAAGATTTTATTATTATTTGCAAATTAAAACCCCAAAGGCAAACCTGTTATATTAATGTATAATAGGTCTATTATAGCTTTAAGTTTTGCAAGCTATAAATAATATAGTGTTAAATAAATTTTAAGCATTATATAGCGTTATATTTTTTGTAAATTGCTTAGCGCTAAGTAGTAAGCTTTAAGTTTTAATTATGCTAAAAATATAAGCTGTTTATTATATAAAAAAACTAATGCTTATATAGCATTAGTAGTAAAAGCTAAAGCTGCTTATTTTTATAGTAGCTAATATATTAAGTTAGTTATTTATATTATTGCATTAATAAAAAAGCAAGGTTTTTAAACTTTTAGCTTAGCTATTTAACTTTTAATTTTTATACCTTTAATATAATAAGCTATAATAAACCTATTATATATTAATATAACAGGTTTACCTTTAAAGTCTTAATTTATAAATAATAATAGAATCTTTAACAGTAGTTTATTAAAGAAGTTTTTAGGATACTTTTATTACTATGCATTAATAAAGGTTTTAAGAGATTAAAAATAATAAATGTATTAATGCTTAGTAGTTATAAAAAATTAATAGCTAAAAAATTAGAACTAAATAAATAACTAAATATAAAAAGTGCATAATTATATAAACAAAAAAAAAGTAAAAAAAGTAATAACTTTTTTTAAATTACTGCGTGTTTAATAAGCACTAAATTATTATAAGCTTAATAAGCTTTAAATTATTGTAAGCTTAGTAAGCTTTAAATTATTATAAGCTTAGTAAGCTAAATAAATTATTATGTAATTTTAGCTTTAGCTAGCAAAAAAAAAAGTGCAAAATATATATAAAAGCATTAAGCTGCTTTAAAAGCTACTTTAGTGCTAATTTTATAACATTATTTTCTTTTTTTTAAAATTGTTATTTTAATAATTTTCTGTAAGTATTTTTTTTTTCTTTTTTTTTTATATGTTATAATATTAAAGCACATTAAAAAAACTAACTGCTTATTTAAAACAAAGCAAAAACTTATTTTTGCCTTTTTTATTAATTTTATTAGCTATAAAATTATGCTTTATTTTTGCTGCTTTAATTAATTATTAACGTATAAAATAATAAATAATATGTTTTGTTGTTTTAAATGCGTATGTGCTAGTTATTTTTACAACAAATCAAAAGTTTTAATTAATTTAATTAACAACATAGTTTTTAAATATTATTGTTTTAAAAAAAAAAAAAAGCAAGCAAAGCAATAGTTATTTTTAATTTAAAAAAATTTAAAACAAGCTTAAAATAGCTTTAATTTTGTTTTAAGCAAGTTAGCTTAGCTTTATATATAAAAACGTTTTTTAAAAGCAAAAAGTATTAAAATAGTTTAGCAAAAGCTTTAGTTCTTAAATAAACTAAATAAAATAAAGCGTTTTAAAAAAGAACAAAAAGCGCTAGCAAAAAAGCAAAAACAATAAAAAAAGCAAGCTAAAGCAGCACAAGCTATTTTATTTAAGTTTAATTAAGATTTTTTAAGCGTTTTTTTTAAAGTTAACTTTGTTTTTTTAGTTTTAAGCAGTTAAAATATTAGTAATAAAACTAATTTATAACTATTTTAGCAGTTTTTAAGTGTTTTTTAAGTTTTTAAATATTATTAGCATATAAATATTTCTTTTATTTAATTAAATACTTTAAATTACTGTTATTTTAATAGAAATTTAGTATACTTTTAACTTTATAAACGTTTTAATTTGTTTTTATTTTTAGTTATGTTTTAATAAATGTTCTAATAAATATTAGTTTTAATAAAAAAATGTAAAAAATAAAGTAAATTTATATATTCTTTAGTAATAATAGTTTATAATTAATAAATAAAATAACTTTTTTAATTTTAAAAAAGCTAAGTTTTTTAAATTTTAATTTATTGCTTAATTGTTTTATTTTAATTTAAAAAATATTAATATTTATATTTTGTTTTTATTATAGCAAATAAACTTTGTTTTCTTTTTTAAAGATTAGTTCTTTAGTTTGTTTTTTATTATAATATATTAATATTTATTATTATAAAAACTAAAAACATAATTGCAGTTTAACTTATAACGTTTTAATTTTTGTTGCAATAGTTTTTGCTTAAAGTACTATAGTTAAAATAACAAATGCTTTTATTAATATTTTTTTTTGTTTTTTAATAATTGCTTGCTGTTTATAAATAGCTTTATATAAAAATATGTTTATATTTTTGTTTATTAATATATTATATAAAATT
>MU401091.1:0-10092 GCA_022578965.1 Xylaria sp. FL1777 | reverse complement strand
AATATTAAAGCAAATTATTTATAAAATATAAAAAATAAAATAAATATATTTAATTATTTATATAATATAATTAAATAAATAATTAAAAAATAATATATATTGTATTACTTAGGCTAACGGCTTATTAGCTATGCTAGTTTTTATTTTTTATATATACAAGTAAAAACTGTGCTTATAAGTTAAAAGCAAGCCATAAGTAGCTTACTTTTTTTTTAGTAGCTAAGTAAAAACATTTTATATTTACTTTTAAGTTGCACTAGTTTTGCTATAATTTTATTAAGTGCTTTACTTTTTACTTTTTTGCTTTTAAGTTGTTTGTTTACTTGTAATATATTATTAACTAAGTGTATACACTTTTATGTAATTATTTTGTAGTTCTTTTTCCCTTGTATTCTTTTTGCTTTATAGTTTGCTTGCTTTAGTATTGCTGCTTGCTTTATGCTACTTGCAGCAGTTTTTTTAGTTTTAGTACTTATTTAGCTAAATATGCTACTTTTTTCTTTTAGTTTTTTTTTAAACTTCTTTTTATTGTATTGCTAGTGCATTATAGTTTGCTTGCTTTAGTATTACTGCTAGCTTTTTATTACACTAGTTTTTTTATAACTAAGTTATAACTAAATTATAAGCAAAATTAATTGCTTATTATTTTTTAGTTTGCTTTTTGTATATTTATTTTTTAAGCTATTTTTGTGCTTTTTATAATAAGCTTACTAAGTAAGCATAGCTTATAAATAGCTTATATACTAAGCAATATAAAATAGCAGTAAATAGTAAGTTATTTTACTTAGCTACTTATGTTAATTTTTTTCTTTTTTAATTACTAACCTTATTACTTTTATTATTATTACTATTATGTGCTTAGTTTATGTTTGCTTTAGTATGTTAAAGTGCTTAGTTCGTAATATAATTAGTTATTAATGCGTTATAATTATACAAAAATCTATTTTGCTATAACTGCTATATTTTCTGCAGTATATATTTATAATTAGCTTAGCTTAAGTATATATACTAACTAGTATTAAGCTTATATATTTAAAGTTATAAGTTATTTTGCTGCAGTTTTTACTAGTTATTTAATCTATAATATTAAACAAAGTAGCTAATAGCTTACTACTATGTAATTTAAGCTTTTATAATTGCTTGTTATTATGCTTTCTTGTTATAACGCTAATTTTTGAAATAAAAGTAAATGCTTTAGTGCTTTACGCTAAAATATTGTTAATAGCTTTAAAATTTATATTTATTAAGCATGCTAAAATACTTAAGCTATATTACTACTATATTGCTTATATTATAGTAGTATATTATATACTTTTTATTGCTATTTTTTTTATGCTAACTATATAAAAACATTAATAACTTTTGCGTTTATAATATTACTAGCAAGTTTATTAAGTGCTTATAATGCAAAAAAAGCAAAATAAGCGCTAAAAATAGCAATTATAGTTCTATAAGTACTTTTAACTATATTAGTATTTATATGTTTTTAGGCTTTACTTTATGCTTATTTTAACTGTTAAAGTTTTTTTAATTTTAAGTGTTACTAATAATTTCTTAGCTTAAAAGAATTAATAAAGAACTTTAATTGTTTATTAAAGCTTGCATAGCTATGCGTTGTTTTTATACTAATAAAAATATTTAAGCTATACTTATAGCTAGTATGCAACTTTAAGTTGCAATTAAAGAAGCAAAAAAAGCTGCAGCAAGTAAAAAAGCTAGAAGTTTTATATAAATAAGCTAGTTAAAAAGTGTTTATATAATTCTTAAAAGTTAGCATTGTTATATATTTAATAGTTAAAAGTTTTAATAAAATTTTAGTATTGTTACGAAATTAGCACAAGGGTGGCCTTTAGAGCAGCTTAATGCTTTTATATATACTGTGTACTTTTTCTTTTGCTAGCTAAAGCCGAAGTTACGTAATAACTTACCTAGCTTACTAGACTTATAGTAATTTAAAGCTTACTAAGCTTACGGTAATTTAAAGCTTACTAAACTTACAGTAATTTAGTGCTTACTAAATTTACAGTAATCCAAAAAAAGTTATTACTTTTTTTACTTTTTCTTTATTTATATAATTATGCATTTTTTATATTTAGTTATTTATTTAGTTCTAGTTTTTTAGCTATTAATTTTTTTATAACTGCTAAGCACTAATATATTTATTACTTTTAATCTTTTAAAACCTTTATTAATGCATAGTAATAAAAATACCTTAAAAACTTCTTTAACGGACTACTGTTAAAAATCTTATTATTATTTGCAAATTAAAACTTTAAAAGTAAACCTGTTATATTAATATATAATAAGTCCGTTATACTTTAATAGCTTTTTAATTAATAAAACTTAACACATAAAAACAAATATTAATATAAAAAGTTAAATAATAAACAATTTACAAAATAAACTTTTAAAAGTATACTAAAAAAATATTCAAAAAACAAAAATGTTAAACAGTATTACATAAATAAACCTTACTTAATAACTAATAAACTAAATTTAAGTTATACTATTAAAAACAAAAAATTAAAAATTAAGTTTAAAAATCTTAAAAACCTTTAGAACTAATAACATACTAAAATAATAAACCTTAGCATTTTTACTAGCTATTTTTATTAAAAAAAAAGCAATAGTAAAAAAGAAAAAGTTAAATAGTAGTAATAAAAAAAAGCTAATATTAATACTAGCGTTATAAAGCAAACTAGTTGCTTTAACTTAAAAAGCAGCTTAAATATTAAATATTATAACTTTTAAACTAGTATAAACTTTAGTAATAATAATTAAAGCAGTAGTAATAATTGCTATTATAACAATAAATTAAAGCTTTAAACAAGTAATTATGCTATAACTAATGTTAATATTACTACTAGCAAACTTAACGCCTATTTTTATTATTATTATACTTAAAGTAATAATTTAAAATAAAAAACCTAACTTTTTACTATTATTACTGCTTTTATTATTAAGATTATTTATAATATTAAAAATGCTAAACATTAAAAGTTTTAAACTTATTGCTTTAAAGCTTTATAATAAATCTATAAATATAAAAGCTTTTTTAATTTATATTAAACTTTATTTAAAATAACACTTTATTATTATTATAAAAAAAGACTAAAAAGTAATAACTATTTTATAATTTTTATTAAAAAAAGTACTAAAATAATTTTAACTTATTTTAAAAAATTTCTTAAAAGCTAACAAGTTAATTAACCTTAAGCTAAAAATAAAAGAAATTTTTAAGAACTACGTTAAGTTTAAAAATTAAATAAAAGCACTATTTAAAAACACTTAAAAAATAAAACATGCAAAAAAAGCATTTTATTGCTTAAAACAAATAAAAGCAGCAGTAAATTATGCTATAAAATTTAAACAATTAATAGTAATTTTAAGATTGCTTAAGCTTGCATTGTTTTACTTATTTTATAATAAACTTAAAACTTAAGTTTAAAACAAATTATATAAAATAAATAAACTAGCAAAAATTAATACGTATATTAATATAGCTATTATAATTAATTAATAATTATTTAACTAGTATCTTAAAACTAAAAAAACTAAAAAAAATAAAAAAAAAAATACTTAAAAAAGTATTAAACAAAAATTCAAGCAAATTAATAAAGTTTAAAAATAATAACCTTAAAATATGTTTAAAGTTAAATGTTATAACTATAAAAAAAAAAAACACTTTTAAAAATAATGCTAATTTAAGAAAAAAAACAGAAAAAAAAGCTATAAAAAGAAAAAGATTTTTTAACTTAAAAAAAAAGTATAAGTTATAAAAGTCTAAAACAATAAAAAATAATAAAATAACTTAAAAAATATGTTTTTAAAGCAAAAATATAAAATTGTTATTTTAAGTTAAAACAAAAATGTTATACTAAATAAATTTAAATGCTTTATTTATATAAGTTAAAATAAATAAGCATATAAATATTATTTAAAAGCTTTGCAGTTATTAAAACAAATTGCAAAAAAATATATTTATTATACAAATAATTAAAGTTATTTAATATATAACTTAAAAAAATAGTTTAATTAAAAGTAATAAATAACAAAAAGTAGTAAATTAATATAGTTAGCAAACTTACAAAACTATAAAAACTTTAAACTACTAAAGCTTAAAATATAGCTTAAAAAAAAGTTATGTTTAAAAAAACAAAACTATAACTATAAATAGTATAGTTATTAAACTAATTATAAACTACTAAAACATTTAGTTGCTAAATAAACTTAAAAAAACAGAACTTATAAAACTTTAAAGCAAAAATAAATAAAATTAAAAGCTATAAAAAACACTATAAAAAAAGAACTAATAAAAATAAATAAAGTATTTTTATAGCTTAAACTGCTTTAAATATAACAAAACAAAAAAGCATTAATAGTTAGCATAAAAACTAATATATTTTAAAAACTAAAACTAATAATTTAACTAATTGCTAAAAGTTATTACTATAATAAAACTATAATAAAAAACAATAATAATATTTTACGCTTAAAAAATCTAAAACATAACAAAGTATTATAAAATTGCTATATAGTATATTATTGCTACTAATATTTATTTAATAAACTAAAAAATAATTAGTTTTTTAAACAAATTACAAAAATAAAAATATAAAACCTTTATAAATTAAAGTAGTTAGTTATAATTATAGTTTATTACAAAAATTTATAAAAATTTATAACATTTAAAAAGAATTTTAATTATATTTATAACACTAGTTTAAAAAAATGCAAAAATAACTACTATAAATATTACTAGCTAATTAAAGCATAATTATACTAAAAAATAGTTATTAAAAGCAAAAAAGCTTAAAAACTGCGATTTAAAGCTTAACTAAAAACAAAAATAAAACAAAGTATAACAACATTTGAAGTACTAAATAAAACAAATATTTAAACATTTAATAAAAAAAAGTTAAAAAACAAAATAAATACTTGCTAAAAAAGCAGCAAGTAGCTAAAAAAACTAAAGCCTTATATAAAGTTTAATATAATAACTAGCAAAACTAATTTAAAGTTAAACTTATATATTAAAAAGAAAGTATAACACTTTAATTAACTTAAAAATATAAGCTAATATAATTTTACTTAAAGTAATAAAACAAAATAAAATTTCCTAGAAATATAAGCAAAAATCCTAAAAAATTAAAAGATTTAATAAAAATACTTCTAGTTATAATAATAGTTACATACTTAAAAAAACTAAACTTTTTAATATATTTATATAAAAACACAAAAAACAAATTATATTAAATATTGCTAATATATTTAATTATAACATTATTTTAGGAATATTATAGCTAAAAACTAGCAACTTTTTAATCCAATAAAAAACAAAAACTATTAATTAAAAAAATAAAAAACAAAGCAAAAAAATCAGAAAAATCGCAAAAAAAATTCTAAACAAAATACCAAAAGTATATTATAAATTCTATAAACTATTTAAAAAAAAAAAAAAAAAAGAACTTCTTAAATATAGCTTATAGAATTATTATATTTTTATTAAAAAAAAATGTTAACTAAAGCTTTATTAAGTATATTATATAAGCTTAAACAAAATAAACGTTTTATAAAAATACATTTAAAAAAATTTAGCAAAAGGATTTTTAAAAAAATCTTAATTATCTGCTAAATATTCTATAGTATTAGTACTTAAAATAAAAAATAAAAAACAACTAATTAATAAAAAAAAAAAACCAATATAACAAGTAATAATTAACTACTAACTATTAAACATAATTACTATTGCAAATAAATATTTTTTTATTTTACTAATAACTATAAAAGAAAACATTAGTTAAACAGAATAGTTTATAGCAGTTAATATCTTAAATAAATATTATACTATTAAAATAGCTAAAAAAAAAAAATAAAAAACTGCTATATAAATAGTACATAAACTATATAAGTATATAGTTATACTACAAGAACTATAAAACATACTAGCTAACTTTTAACACATAATAATAATAATTCTATAAAAGTTTTTAAATAAGTTTATGTTTATTTATTTAAATAATATTTTAATTTATTTTAAAACACTAAAAAAACACAAAAAACACATAACCTAAGTATTAAAAATACTTAAACAAGCAAAATTATAACTTAATACAAAAAAGTATATATAGCATACATAAAAAATTAACTTTTTAAGATTTATAATTACTTTAAAACAAATATAAATTTAATAGTTAAAAATTAATACAATATAAAACTAAAAAATATTTAATCTAGCTACTGTTATAAATATATAACAAGCATTAAGATTTTTAAACTATGTTTAAATATTAATTTAAAACTTTAAAAAAATAGCATTTTATTTTACAAAGTACACAAAAAAGAAATATAAAAAAAAAACCTTTTTAATTTTAAAGAAAACCCAAAAAGCTTTTAAAAAACTAAAACTTAGAGTTACTTTTAATCTTGTAGTTAAACTACCTAATTTACAAAAAAAGAAAAAGCTAAAAACAAACGCTTTAAATAATATAATTGCAAAAGTTTTAAAACAACTAAAAAACAACAAAAAATAGCATTTAGTAGCTTATTACTTTAAAGCACTATAAAATGTAACATTATAATACTTTATATATAATAAAGAACTGCTTGCAATTATTATAGTACTTAAAAAATAAGAACTATTCTTTATAGAAACTATAAAGCTAATTAAGATTTATTTAAATTATTAAAACTTAATAAAATTTATAACTACGCAAAAAATTACTAAACAATATAAAAATTAAATAGTTTTTCTTTTTAAATTTAACTTTAAAATATGCTACATTAAAAGAAAAAAAAACATTTAAGCAAACATACTTAGCTAATAAAGTTAAAAAGGATTTAAAGTTCTAAAAAAAAACATTTAAGTATTACATTTCTAAAAAAATAAAAGCTTAAAAGTTAAAGTTATACTTAAAAACCTTACAAATATATAGCTATAATAAGCTTATAACTTAAAAAAATTAGCAAAACTACAAAAATACAAAAAATTAAAAAATAACAAGCTAATGTATAAATATAAGGTTTATTTACTAGAATTTTTACAAAACAAGTTTATTAAGAAATTTTATAAACACTTATTATATAAATACTAAAAAACAATAAAAATAGTTAAATAACTACAAAAAAAATACGATTTTCTAGAACTATAAAACATAATTAAATCTATTATAAAAAAGTGCAATATTTGCAACAAAGCTAAAGCAGCTTAATATAAGCTTTATAAACTGTTATAACTTACATAAATACTTAAATAAGTATAGCACACTATTACCTAAGATTTTATTACAGCATTACTTTTATTAACCGATCTAATTACAGAAATATAATATAATAAAATATAAATTATTATTAACAAACTTACTAAATACGCTTACTTTTTACTGTTTAAAAAAAACATAACAGCTAAACAACTTATATACGCCTTTATACGCTAATATTTAAATAAGCATAAGCTACTAAAAAGAATTATTTTAAACCGAAATAAATTATTTACTTTTAAGTTTAAAACTAGTTTTTTTAAACTTATTAGTATTAAACTAAAATTTTTAACTGCTTATTACTTATAAACAAATAAACAAACAAAAAAACTAAACTAAATTTTAAAATAATATTTATAAAGTTATATTAACTACTAATAAAACAATTAAGTAAAACTATTATTAATAATACAAATTTTATATAATATATTAACAAACAAAAATATAAACATATTTTTGCATAAAGCCGTTTATAAACAGCAAGCAACTATTAAAAAACAAAAAAAAACATTAATAGAAGCACTTGCTATTTTAACTATAGTACTTTAAGCAAAAACTATTGCAACAAAAATTAAAACATTATAAGCTAAACTGCAACTACGTTTTTAGTTTTTATAATAACAAATGTTAATATACTACAACAAAAAACGAACTAAAAAACTAACCTTTAAAAAAAAAAACAAGGTTTATTTGCTATAATAAAAACAAAATATAAACATTAATATTCCCTAAATTAAAACAAAACAACTAAGCAATAAATTAAAATTTAAAAAACTTAGTTCTTTTAAAATTAAGGAAATTATTTTATTTATTAACTATAAATTATTATTACTAAAAAACATGCAAATTTACTTTGTTTTTTATATTTTTTTACTAAAACTAACACTTATTAAAACATTTATTAAAATATAACTAAAAATAAAAACAGATTAAAACATTTATAAAGTTAAAAATATACTAAATTTCTGTTAAAACAATAGTAACTTAAAGTATTTTATTAAATAAAAAAGATACTTATATGTTAATAATACTTAAAAACCTAAAAAACACCTAAAAACTGCTAAAGTAGTTATAAGTTAGTTTTACTGCTAATACTTTAACTGCTTAAAACTAAAAAAGAAAAGTTAACCTTAAAAAAAACGCTTAAAGAATCTTAATTAAACTTAAACAAAGCAGCTTGCGCTGCTTTAGCTTGCTTTTTCTGTTGTTTTTGCTTTTTTGCTAGCACTTTTTGTTTTTTTTTAATATGCTTTATTTTGTTTAATTTATTTAGGAACTAGAGCTTTCGCTAAACTATTTTAATACTTTTTGCTTTTAGAAAACATTTTTGTATATAAAGCTAAGCTAACTTGCTTAAAACAAAATTAAAGCTATTTTAAGCTTATTTTAACTTTTTTTGAACTAAAAGTAGCTATTGCTTT
The DNA here is from genome assembly GCA_022578965.1 of Xylaria sp. FL1777. Lineage (NCBI taxonomy): Eukaryota > Fungi > Ascomycota > Sordariomycetes > Xylariales > Xylariaceae > Xylaria > Xylaria sp. FL1777. The sequence continues at coordinate 1,412 of MU401091.1, read as the reverse complement.
GCTTGCTTTTTTTTTTTCTTAAAACAACAGTGCTTAAAAACTATATTATTAATTAAGTTAATTAAAACTTCCGATCTGTTATAAAAACAACTAACGTATACATATTTAAAACAACAAAACATATTATTTATTATTTTGTACGTTAATAACTAATTAAAGCAGCAAAAACAAGGCATAACTTTATAGCTAATAAAATTAATAAAAAAAGCAAAAATAAATCTTTGCTTTGTTTTAAATAAGCGGTTAGTTCTTTTAATATGCTTTAATATTATAACATATAAAAAAAAAAGAAAGAAAAAATACTTACGGAAAATTATTAAAATAATAATTTTAAAAAAAAAGAAATAGTGTTATAAAATTAGTACAGAAGTAGCCTTTAAAGCAGCTTAATACTTTTATACATATTATATACCTTTTCTTTTGCTAGCTAAAGCTAAAGTTACATAATAACCTATTTAGCTTACTAAGCTTACAGTAATCTAAAGCTTACTAAGCTTATAGTAATTTAAAGCTTATTAAGCTTACAGTAATTTAATGCTTATTAAACTTACAGTAATCTAAAAAAAATTACTACTTTTTTTACCTTTTTTTTATTTATATAATCATGCATTTCTTATATTTAGTTATTCATTTAGTTCTAGTTCTTTAGCTATTAATTTCCTTATAATTATTAAGCACTAATACACTTATTACTTTTAATTCTTTAAAACCCCTATTAATGCATAGTAGTAAAAGTACCCCAAAAACCTCCTTAACGGACCACTATTAAGGATTTTATTGTTACCTGCAAATTAAAACCCCAAGGGTAAACCTGTTATATTAATGTATAACAAGTCTATTACAAGTATTTAGTACTTAATAAAGTTGCTTAATTGCTTTGCTTTCTTATAATATATACCTTTTAACTTTTATAGTTTTATGTTTATAATTTTATATTGCTGTTTTTAATACTTTATTATATTGTGCTTTACTTTAAAGTTCATAAACGTAAGCCTGTAATAAGTAGCTCTTTTAAAACTATAAGTAGTAAACAGCTTTATAACAGCTGCTTTAGCTTTTGCTCTATAGTTATAGTAAACCTTTTTTGGCTTAAAGAAAAGCCAGTATTAATGCTTAGCTGTTTTTGCTTCGTGTTTAAGGGCCTCTGTTTTTATGTTTTTACAGCTGCTTATAACCTAATTAGTTTTTTAGCTACGTTATAATAGCTAAGCTTCTTTATATTTAAAACTTATTTAGTTATTTCACGTGCTTTTTTCAGGTCGTGCAATAACCGGTAGCCTAGTTAAAAATTTGTTTGCTTTTTTAATGTACTACAAGTAATTAAAAAATAATAATTAAAATATTTAATAAAAATATAATAAAATTAAAATAAATTAAAAATAAATATAAAATATTTTATATTTATTTTTAAA
>MU401090.1:0-10131 GCA_022578965.1 Xylaria sp. FL1777 | reverse complement strand
TATTTTTGCTTAGTTTATAAATTATTAAGCTTAAAATATTTATAAAAGTTAAAAGTTAAATTTTTAAGCTTTTTATTATTTATTATATTAATTAGCTGCTTTATATATAATATTTAGTTATTTTTTAAATTAATAAGCTTGCTTATTAAATTATTAACTTTGTTTTTTAGCTTTAGCTTTTTTAATGCTATATTTAATTTTTGCTATATTTTTATTAATATAGCTTTAATTTTATTAAATTATAGTTATAAATTAATTATAAATTAATTAATATATTTATAAATATTTTTAATAGTATTATTAATTATTAGTTTAATTAAATTATTGCTTTTAAAGCTAAGCTTTATAATATTATTACTATTTTTAGCTATTTTATTAAATTAATACTAAAATATATAAAGTAAAAATAAAGTTAAAAAATAAAATAAAAAATAAATAAAGTATTAATATATTATATAAAGGTTTATTTAAAATATAATGTTATAAAGCTGCTTAAATAACTATTTATATTTTTTAAATATTAGTTTAAAACTTAGGAATTAATATAAACATATAAAAAATTAATATAAATATATAATCTTATAAACATATAATGTTTTTATTAGCTTAATTAAAAAATGTTAGTGCATATTGTTTTTTTTTATATATGTAATGTTGTTTATTTTATATTTTTTTTTATATAAAATGTTAATTTAATCTTGTTTATATTTTATATTTTATGTTTTTTATTTTATTAATACTAAAAATATATTTATTATATATTTTAATTTTATAATATTAATTAACTTTTATATTATATAATGTTTTTTAAACTTTTTAAGCTTTAATTATTATATAAGCGTACTTTTACTTTAGATAATTTATTTTATTGTTAAAAAAAATAATGCACGTTTTATTATTTTTTTTTCTGTTTACTTTTTTTATATAATAAGCCATTTGCTGTTTTTATAACTATTTTAACTTATTAATCCTTTATATTTAATTATAATAGCAAAAGTATTTTTTTATTTTATAGCTTTAGTAATAATAATGCTTTTAATAATATTTTTAAGGAATTAATATAAACACATAAAGAATTAATATAAACATATGATTTTATAAACATATAATGCTTTTATTAGCTTAATTAAAAAATGTTAATGTATACTGTTTTTTTTTTATATACTTAATGTTGTTTATTTTATATTTTTTTTTATATATTTTATTAATTTAATCCTGTTTATACTTTATATTTTATGCTTTTTACTTTATTAATACTAAAAACATATTTATTATATACTTTAATTTTGTAATACTAATTAATTTTTATATTATACAATATTTTTTAAACCTTTTAAGCTTTAGTTGTTACGTAAGCACGCTTTTACTTTAAATAATTTATTTTATCGTTAAAAAAAATAACATACGTTTTATTACTTTTTTTTTTTGTTTACTTTTTTTACGTAATAAGCTATTTGCTGCTTTTATAATTATTTTAACTTGCTAATTTTTTATATTTAGTTGTAATAACAAAAGTATTTTTTTATTTTATAGCTTTAGTAATAATAATGCTTTTAATAATATTTTTAGTGCTTACTTTTATTTTTTTAGCACTGTTTTGCACTTATATAGCTATAAAAAACTTAATAAGCTAGCATAAAAAATCTGTATTAATTATAAGATTTCTTTTAGCAATACTTTTTTTTATTTATTAAAGCTTTAATATATATAAATATTTATGTTTAGCTTAAAAGCTAGTTTTATTTTTGTTTTTTTAAAATTTTAGTTTGCTAAATTGTTTTATACTATTAGCTTACTAACTACTACTTAAAAAAAATTTGCATTAGCTTTATAGTTAGTTTATAAAGTTATAAAAAAAGGTTAATAGCTTTTTATAAATTTAGTTTGCTTATATAAACATATATATTAATAAAAAAACAAATAAAAATAATTATTATTAAATTTAAATAACTATAACTTTTTTTTTTTATATTTATTGCTTTAATATTTATTAGCAAAATTATTTGTATTAAGTTTAATTAAAGCTACTTTATTTATAATAGCATTACTTAAACAAACTTTTTTTATACTAGCTTTATTATTTAAAGCAAACATTTTATTAGCTAGCTATAATTTATTATTTTTAGTTTTAAAAACTATTTTTAACTTATTTATTTTAAATAACTTATTTTTTATAGTTAATATGCTTTTTAACTATGTTAATTTATTTTTAAAAAACAATAAGTTTAGTTTTACTAAAAACTATATATATTTGTTTAAAAAATAACTAATTTAATTTTTTATTAAATATAACTAATTTAAATAAATTAAAAAAAGCAAAAGCAAAAAACTTTAGCAATAAAAGTTTTAAAAAACTAATTATAAATAAATAGTTATTACTAAAGCTATAAACAAAAGTTAATAATTATTATAATTATATAAAAATATAAAACATTATTAGTATAATTATAGCTTAAGCTTAAACTTTTTTGCTTATTTTTTTTATTATAAGCTTATAAAATTAGTAAAAATAACTATTAAATTAATTAGCTGCTAAATTAATATTTAAACTTAAAATGTTTAAAACATAATAAAATAGCAATATAAAAAGTTTATTTTTATTTAAAAGAATATTAATAATGTTTAAAGCTTTATTAATTAATCTAAGCTAAATAGCTATAACTTAATTGCTACTTTTATTAAGCTTTTTAATAAAAAAAAAGTTTTTTATTTAGTAAAATAAGCTAATAATAAATTAAACTGCTTAATTAAACTAGTTTAAACGTTTTTTTACTACTTAAAAATATAAAAGCAATTTTTTAAAGTTATTAGCTTTAATAATATATATAATACTAATTAATTTAAGCTACTATTATTTTAAGCAATAAGTTAAACTTGCTTAAAAACGGTTTTTAATGCTATATTTAGTTTAATTAATAATAAAAAGCAAAAAAGCTTTTAGTTTTTAGCTAAAAGTATTTATTAGTTTATAATATAACATATAATATAAAAGCTTAATATAATTATAATTAATTATAATAAAGCAATAAAAGCTGCATTAAATTATTAGTTTTTTTTTTTATAGCAATAAATTTATATATATTATATTAATTTTAACGTTTTATTTAAAGCTAAACAAAAATAAGTTTTAAGTTAAATTAACAGTAGTAGCTTTATTATTAGCAAAAATAAAAATGCTGCTTTTATTAGTTAAGCACTAATAAAGTTAACTTTTTTAAATAAGCAGCTAATTAAAGCTATATTTATTAATAACAAAAAAATTCTTTATATATACTAAAATGTTTTAATTATATAAAAAAAAGTAATATTTATAAAAATAAAAGCTATATATAAAAAAGCATAACTTAATTTTTGCTAATAATTTAATAATTAGCGTTTTATTTTATAATATATTTATAAAACTTATATGCTTTTTAAAATATAATAAATATATTATTATATTTATAAATATTATAACTTTAGCATTTAAGTTATATTAAACATAAAAGCAAGCAATAATAATATAAAAAGCTACTTTTTAAATAGCATAAGTTATTTATATAGTTTTATTAAAGCAATACAAAAAATAATAACTAACTAAAAACATAATTTTAAATAAGCTTATGCTTAAAATAAAGTTTTAACTTAATATAAATATTTATTATTGTTTTTTAATTACTTAAGTAAGCTTTAAATAGTTATAGCTTTAAAAAAGCTTAACTTATTTAATTAGCAATATTAAATTGCTTATAAAATTATGCTAAGCATAAATAACTTTTTTTTAATAAATATTAAATATTGCATTAATAACTGTTTAATTTTTATTAAACTTAAAATTTTATATTATTATAAGGTTTACTTTAAGCTAATATATGCAAGCTTTTTTAATAAATTAAACATTTATTTATATTAAAGGTTACAAAAATTATTATTAAAAAATATATATAAATAAATCTATAACTTTAAAATTGCTATAATATTTTATAGTTAATTAAAAAACTTTATAAAAGCAATTTTTAGTAAGCTTATAATTAAACTAAATAAACTATTAAGCAAAGCTTTAAAAAAATAGCTAATAAGCTAAAAATAAAATTGCTTATTAAATAGCTAAAACAAGTTAACTTTAACTAAGCTTAAGCAAAACAAAAGTTAATATAACAGTATTAAAAAAAGCAATAATTATTTTTTTACTTAGCATTAAACACGTAATTAATTAATAATGCTTAAAATAAAAAAAACTATAAGTAGTAAGTTTAATAAACATTAAATGTAGCTTAATATTTAAAAGCAAAAAAGTTAATAAAAGCTAAAATAATTAAATTAATAAATACTTAATATAACTATTTATAATAGTTTAATAATATTTTATAAATAAAAATTATTATTATAACATATAAAATATTAATATTTAAAAGCTAATACGTTATATAAATAGTTTATTATAATATTTATATTAAAAAGTTTATATAGAAATAATGTTATTAAAAAAAAAATTAAGCTAAAAATTTAATTAGTTGCATAAAAGTAAAAAATAAGTTTATTAAAGCAAAAAGTACTATAAAATCTGTTTTTTAATTAAGCTAATAAAAGCATTATATGTTTATAAAATCATGTGTTTATATTAATTCTTTATATATCTGTATTAATTCCTTATTTTTAATGCTTACTTTTATTTTTTTAGCATTGTTTTATATTTATATAGCTATAAAAAATTTAATAAGCTAGCATAAAAAATTTATACTAATTATAAGATTTTCTTTAGCAATATTTTTTCTTATTTATTAAAGCTTTAATATATATAAATGCTTATGTTTAGCTTAAAAGCTAGTTTTACTTTTGTTTTTTTAAAATTTTAGTTTGCTAAATTATTTTATATTGCTAGCTTATTAACTACTATTTAAAAAAAATTTATATTAGCTTTATAGTTAGTTTATAAAGTTATAAAAAAAAGTTAATAGTTTTTTATAAACTTAGTTTATTTATATAAATATGTATATTAATAAAAAAACAAATAAAAGTAATTATTATTAAATTTAAATAATTATAACTTTTTTTTTTAATATTTACTGCTTTAATATTTATTAGCAAAGTTATTTATATTAAATTTAATTAAAACTGCTTTATTTATAATAGTATTACTTAAACAGATTTTTTTTATGCTAATTTTATTATTTAAAGCAAGCATTTTATTAGCTAGCTATTATTTACTGTTTTTAGTTTTAAAAATTATTTTTAACTTATTTATTTTAAATAATTTATTTTTTATAGCTAATATGCTTTTTAACTATATTAATTTATTTTTAAAAAACAATAAGTTTAGTTTTACTAAAGATTATATATATTTGTTTAAAAAACAATTAATTTAATTTTTTATTAAATATAATTAATTTAAACAAGTTAAAAAAAGCAAAAGTAAAAAACTTTAGCAGTAAAAGTTTTAAAAAACTAGCTATAAATAAGTAATTATTATTAAAGCTATAAATAAAAGTTAATAATTATTATAATTATATAAAAATATAAAACATTACTAATATAATTATAGCTTAAGCTTAGATTTTTTTGCTTATTTTTTTTATTGCAAGCTTATAAAATTAATAAAAGCAATTATTAAATTAACTAGCTACTAAATTAATATTTAAGCTTAAAATGTTTAAAGCATAATAAAATAACAATATAAAAGATTTATTTTTATTTAAAAAAATATTTATAATATTTAAAGCTTTATTAATTAAGTTAAACTACTTAATTAAACTAGTTTAAATATTTTTTTATTACTTAAAAATATAAAAGCAATTTTTTAAAGTTATTAGCTTTAATAATATATATAATACTAATTAATTTAAGCTATTATTATTTTAAGCAATAAGCTAAACTTGCTTAAAAATAGTTTTTAATGCTATATTTAGTTTAATTAATAATAAAAAGCAAAAAAACTTTTAGTTTTTAGCTAAAAATATTTATTAGCTTATAATATAACATATAATATAAAAGCTTAATATAATTATAACTAATTATAATAAAGCAATAAAAGCTATATTAAATTATTAGTTTTTTTTTTTATAGTAGCAAATTTGCATATATTATATTAATTTTAATGTTTTGCTTAAAACTAAGCAAAAATAAGTTTTAAGTTAAATTAATAATAATAATTTTATTACTAGCAAAAATAAAAATGTTGCTTTTGCTAGTTAAATATTAATAAAGTTAACTTTTTTAAACAAATAACTAATTAAAGCTATATTTATTAATAATAAAGAAATTTTTTATATATATTAAAGCGTTTTAATTATATAAAAAAAAGTAATATTTGCAAAAATAAAAGCTATATATAAAAAAGCATAAATTAATTTTTGCTAATAATTTAATAATTAACGCTTTATTTTATAATATATTTATAAAATTTATATGCTTTTTAAAATATAATAAGCATATTATTATATTTATAAATATTATAACTTTAGCATTTAAGTTATATTAAATATAAAAACAAGCAATAATAATATAAAAAGCTATTTTTTAAATAGCATAAATTATTTATATAGTTTTATTAAAGTAATATAAAAAATAATAGCTAATTAAAAGCATAACTTTAAATAAGCTTATGCTTAAAATAAAGTTTTAACTTAATGCAAATATTTATTATTATTTTTTAATTATTTAAATAAGCTTTAAATAATTATAGCTTTAAAAAAGCTTAATTTATTTAACTAATAATATTAAATTATTTATAAAGCTATATTAAACATAAATAACTTTTTTTTAATAAACATTAAATATTATATTAATAATTATTTAGTTTTTATTAAACTTAAAATTTTATATTATTATAAGGTTTACTTTAAATTAGCATATATAAGCTTTTTTAATAAATTAAATATTTACTTACATTAAAAGTTATAAAAATTATTATTAAAAAATATATATAAACAAATTTGCAACTTTAAAATTGTTATAATGCTTTATAGTTAACTAAAAAACTTTATAAAAATAATTTTTAATAAATTTATAATTAAACTAAGTAAACTATTAAACAAAGCTTTAAAAAAACAATTAATAAACTAAAAACAAAGTTATTTATTAAATAGCTAAAATAAGTTAACTTTAGCTAAGCTTAAACAAAACAAAAGCTAATATAGCAATATTAAAAAAAGCAATAGTTATTTTTTTATTTAGCGCTAAATATATAGTTAATTAATAATGCTTAAAGTAAAAAAAACTATAAGTAATAAATTTAGCAAGCATTAAATATAGCTTAATATTTAAAAGCAAAAAAATTAATAAAAACTAAAATAATTAAATTAATAAATATTTAATATAACTATTTATAATAGTTTAATAATGTTTTATAAGTAAAAACTACTATTATAATATATAAAATGTTAATATTTAAAAGCTAATACGTTATATAAATAGTTTATTATAATATTTATATTAAAAAGTTTATATAAAAATAATATTATTAAAAAAAAAATTAAGCTAAAAATTTAATTAGTTATATAAAAATAAAAAATAAGTTTATTAAAGCAGGAAATATTATAAAGTTTGTTTTTTAATTAAGCTAATAAAACCATTATATATTTATAAAATTATATATTTATATTAATTTTTTATATGTTTATATTAATTCTTTAAAACTTTGTAATTATTACATAAAATTAAGTTTATACTTAAAAAAATAAATATTAAAAAAAAAACATTTTTTAAGTATAATACTAAAAAACTATATATAAATATTACTAATTTAAGTAAAGCTAGTTTATGTTTTTTAAGTTTTTATATAATAACTATTATATAATATATATTATAGCTTGTGTTGCTTAAAAGCTATAAAGTAAAGTGCACTATATTATTTCTTTAAAAGGCGTTTTAACTCCATAACTTAAAAAGTAAAATAACGGAGCTTTTTATATATATAAATCTGTTTAATTAAAGCAGCATATAGTGCTCAAATAATATTATTATTAAGTGTATATAAGTATGCTAAATATTTTATTATTTTACTTTTTAAGTTATAAAGTTAAAACGCTTTTTAAAGAAATAATAATGCAAGTAAAATCTCTGTTTTTTTTAAATATAACTTTAGTTAATACTTATAAGTACTTTATAGCACATTAAAATAGGCCTAGTTTATGTATAAAAAAAAAGAGGTGTGGAGTACTAGGCGGTATTTATGGGAAAGTTGCTATGTTAGGTTTAAGGTAATGCTTGTAATAAACCTGTTATATATTAATATAATAGGTTTGCTTTTAAGGTTTTGATTTGCAGGTAATAATAGGATTTTTAACGGTAGTCCGTTAGGAAAGTTTTTGGAGTACTTTTATTATTATGCATTAATAGAGGTTTTAAAGGATTAAAAGTAATAAATGTATTAGTGCTTAATAGTTATAAAAAAATTAATAGCTAAAGAACTAGAACTAAATAAGTAATTAAATATAAAAAATGTATAATTATATAAACAAAAAAAAGATAAAAAAAGTAGTAATTTTTTTTAGATTACTGCAAGTTTAATAAGCATTAAATTATTATAAGCTTAGTAAACTTTAAATTATTGTAAGCTTAGTAAGCTTTAAATTATTATAAGCTTAGTAAGCTAAATAAATTATTATATAACTTTAGCTTTAGCTAGCAAAAAAAAAAGTGCAAAATATATATAAAAGCATTAAGCTGCTTTAAAAGCTACTTTTGTGTTAATTTTATAACATTATTTTTTTTTTTTTAAAATTGTTATTTTAATAATTTTTTTATAAATATTTTTCTTTTTTTTTTTTTTTATATGTTATAATATTAAAGCATATTAAAAAAACTAATTGCTTATTTAAAACAAAAGAAAAACTTATTTTTGCTTTTTTTATTAATTTTATTAGCTATAAAGTTATATTTTATTTTTGCTGCTTTAATTAATTATTAACGTACAAAATAACAAATAATATATTTTGTTGCTTTAAATATATATGCGTTAGCTGCTTTTATAACAAATTAAAAGTTTTAATTAACTTAATTAACAATATAGTTTTTAAATACTATTGTTTTAAAAAAAAAAAAAGTAAACAAAATAATAGTTATTTTTAGTTCAAAAAAAATTAAAACAAGCTTAAAATAATTTTAATTTTGTTTTAAGCAAATTAGCTTAGCTTTATATACAAAAACGTTTTTTAAAAGCAAAAAGTATTAAAATAATTTAGCAAAAGCTTTAGTTCTTAAATAAACTAAATAAAATAAAGCGTATTAAAAAAGAACAAAAAGCGTTAATAAAAAAGCAAAAATAACAAAAAAAGCAAGCTAAAGCAACATAAGCTGCTTTATTTAAGTTTAATTAAAATTTTTTAAGCGTTTTTTTTAAAGTTAACTTTTTTTTTTTAGTTTTAAGCAGTTAAAATATTAACAGTAAAACTAATTTATAATTACTTTTATAGTTTTTAAATGTTTTTTAAGTTCTTAAATATTATTAATATATAAATATTTTTTTTATTTAATAAAATATTTTAAGTTATTATTGTTTTAACGAAAATTTAGTATATTTTTAATTTTATAAACGTTTTAATTTATTTTTATTTTTAGTTATGTTTTAATAAATGTTTTAATAAGTACTAGTTTTAATAAAAAAATGTAAAAAATAAAGTAAATTTATATATTTTTTAGTAATAATAGTTTATAATTAATAAATAAAATAACTTTTTTAATTTTAAAAAAGCTAAGCTTTTTAAATTTTAATTTATTGCTTAGTTATTTTGTTTTAATTTAAAAAATATTAATATTTATATTTTGTTTTTATTATAATAAATAAACTTTATTTCTTTTTTTAAAAGTTAGTTTTTTAGTTTGTTTTTTATTATAGTATATTAATATCTATTATTATAAAAACTAAAAACGTAATTATAGTTTAACTTATAACGTTTTAATTTTTATTGCAATAATTTTTGCTTAAAATATTATAGTTAAAATAATAAGTGCTTTTATTAATGTTTTTTTTTGTTTTTTAATAGTTGCTTGCTATTTATAAATAGTTTTATATAAAAATATATTTATATTTTTGTTTATTAATATATTATATAAAATCTATACTATTAATAATAGTTTTACTTAATTATTTTATTAATAGTTAATATAACTTTATAAATATTGTTTTAATATTTAGTTTAGTTTTTTTGTTTG
>MU401089.1:0-10138 GCA_022578965.1 Xylaria sp. FL1777 | reverse complement strand
AATAATAAATAATAAATAATAAATAATAAATAATAAATAATAAATAATAAATAATAAATAATAAATAATAAATAATAAATAATAAATAATAAGTATTAAATAGTAAATAATAAATAATAAATAATAAATAATAAATAATAAATAATAAATAATAAATAATAAATAATAATTAATAATAATAAATAGTAGCTAATAAATAATAGCTAATAAATAATAGCTAATACGTAATAGCTAATAAATAATAATTAATAATAATAAATAATAGTTAATAGTAATTAATAGTAGCTTTTATATAAAGAAAAAAAAAAAACAGAAATTTTGTTTAAGTTAAAAATTCTTAAGTAGTAGTAATAAGTTAATAAGTGATAATAATAAGTTAATAAATAATAGTAATAAATTAATAAGTGATAATAAACAAGTTAATAAATAATGGATTTTTTATATAAAAAAATAAAACAGAAATTTTATTAAAGTTAAAAAGTTATAAAAAGTAATAATAAATTAATAAATAATGTAAATAAGTTAGCAAGTAATAATAGTAAATTAATAAATAGTAGTAATAAGTTAATAAGTAATAGTATATAAGTTAATAAGTAGTAAATTTTATATAAAAAAATAAAACGGAAATTTTATTAAAGTTAAAAAGTTTTAAATAATAATAATAATAGTAATAAGTTAATAAATAGCAGTAATAAGTTAATAAGTAATAAAAATAAGTTAATAAGTAATAATAGTAAATTAATAAATAGTAGTAATAAGTTAATAAGTAGTAATATATAGGTTAATAAGTAGTAAGTTTTATATAAAAAAATAAAACAAAAATTTTATTTAAGTTAAAAAGTTATAAAAAGTAATAATAAATTAATAAATAATAGTAATAAGTTAATAAATAATAAAGGTAAATTAATAAGTAATAGTAATAAATTAATAAATAGTAATAATAAGTTAATAAATAGTAATACATAAGTTAATAAATAGTAAGTTTTATATAAAAAAATAAAACAAAAATTTTATTTAAGTTAAAAAGTTATAAAAAGTAATAATAAGTTAATAAGTAGCAATAATAAGTTAATAAGTAATAAAAGTAAATTAATAAGTAATAATAATAAATTAATAAGTAGTAATAGTAAGTTAATAAGTAATAATATATAAATTAATAAGTAGTAATACATAAGTTAATAAATAATAGATTTTATATAAAAAAATAAGCCGGAAATTTTATTAAAGTTTAAAGTTTTAGCTTTTTTAAAACTTAGCTTAAATGTTATTTTATAAGTCGTTTTAGCATTTTTTTTATATAAATCTTTTTTTAAAAATAGTTAATCTGCAGTAAAGCTTTTTGCGCTGTATTTTTAAGCTAAGTAAAGTTAATAAATATATAAAAAAGCAAAATAAGCTTATATATATAAGTTTAAATTATTAAGCTAACTTTTTTAAACCTAGTAAGCAAAGCATTAAAGCAATAATAATTATTTATAAGTTAATAGCTATTAATAAGTTAAAAGCTTTATAATAATAATTAAGTTATTTAATTTTTTGCTAGCTATTATGTGCTATAGTTGCTATAATATAAAACATACTAAGCAAACTTAGTAATAAAATGCATAATTTGTAAAAAAGAACTAGTTTTGCTACAATAAGCGTTAAATTAAATATTTATTAACTGCTAGCTATATTATAAAAAAAAACTAGCTTTGCGCTAAATTAAATATTTATTATAAATATGAGCTGCTTAATATTTAAGTATATTGTAGTATAAACTATAAACATTTTAAGTTTTTATAAACTTATATATAAAAAAATATTTAAATCTTTTTTTATTTTTTATTTTTATATATTTGCAAAGCTTACTTACTTTTTTAAAATGCTACTTATTGTTATATTTGCTTTTATAAGTATAACTTTTTTAAAGAACTACTTATAGCTTTATTATTTAAAATAGCATAAAGGCTATTAAGCTTGTTTTTTAGTTTTAATAATTATTATTTAAGCTTAATATATAGCTAGTCTTTTAGCTAGTTATAAATTATAATAACAAAAAATACTTTTTTAGTAACTATTTTTTTGTAAGCATAAATAAAACATTTAATAAGCTAAGTTTTTTTTTAAGGCTTATATGTTTTATTATTTACTAGCTTTTAAACAAAAAAGCTATATAGCAAACTAATGCTTTAAGAAATAATAAAAAAGAAAATTAAAAAAAACAGTTTTTTAATAAAATAAGCTTTGCTTTAACTGCTATAATTATTACTATTAGTAAGTTTTAATTTATGCAAATAGTTATTATAGCGCAGTTTGCTTTTAGTAAATAGCAAAATGCTTTTTTAATAAATAGTAAAATTATAGCTATATTAATAACTTTACTAAAGCTAAAACCTAAGCAGCTTAACTATAACTAATTTTTTTATACTGCAAAATTAAATAGCTAACTTTAGTATATAATAATTACTTAATTAATTCTGCTAATAGTTATATGTTTATTTTAAAAATTAAGCTATATATATTTAAATATAAGCAATTATATAGCAAAACTACAAATAGCTTATTATATTAATTATTGTTTATTTAATAATGCTTTTTTTATTTAAATAACTATAGTAATTTTAAAGCTAATATATATCAATAATTTTAACTTTAAAAAGAATATATTTATTAAACTAAAAACTAATGCTTTTTAAAGCTTATAAATAATTTATAATAATTAATATAAATTGTATGGCTTTATGCTAATAATAGTTTATTTAAATTTTTGCTTTATTAACTTTTAATAGTAAAGTTTTAGCTTATTATAGTTATAATAAATAATAAAGAATTAAAGCTTAACTTTAGAAAAAAAGCCTAAAAAACAGCTATTATATTTAAAAAAAGCAGCAAGCATATAAATTATTTAATCTTAATATAAAGAAATAATAACAATAAATATTAATACAGAGCTTTTTTAAGTTTTATAATTAAAATAAGTACAATTTAAATCCTTTAATAAAAAACAATTAAAAAGCAAATTTAATGCTAGCAGCTATAATAATTTTAGCTTTAATAATATATATTAAAATTATTACAGTTAAAAAACTTATAGTTAAACTTTAAGCTTAGCTAGCTAGTTTACTTTACTACGTATATTAATTTAGCTAAGCTTTTTTTTTTAAAAAGCTTTATGCCTTTTATTAAGTATAATAAAAAACTAAAACTTTTACTATAAAAAAATTAAAGTATTTAAAGCAAATGTTTGCTTAAATACATTAGTATAAAATAATAAAATAAAACATAAGGTTTTATTTTATTAGTTTTTAGAACTGCCGTAATAATTAATAAAAAGAATTAAAAGCATTAATATTTAATTATTAAAAGTAAAATTCTTGAATTTATTTAAAAACTAACTATTATAAAAGCATTTATTAAAAATATTTTTATTAATTAAAAACAAAAGTTAAAAAATTAAAAATAATTAAATATTATTATAGTTTTAACTATAAACTATGCTAACTAAAGATTAAACAATGTTTTTTTTTAACTTGTTTAATACTTTATAAAAAATTAAAGTTTTTAAGTTTTAAAAAAAGTATAGTTGCAAAGCTAAAACTTAAAAAAATTAATAAAAAAGTACTACTAAAAGTAAACAAAACTACAAAGCTTTGCTTTAAAAATTATAGCTTGTTATAAATTTAATAAAATGCTATAAAATATACTAGTTATATAATAATTTAGCGTTATTTTATAATAAGAAATAAAGTAATAAAAAATTCTTGTTAGTTATATTTTTAAATTGCAAAAAAGCTTTATAAAAAGCACTTATTATTAAATATGCCTTAAAAAAAAATAAATAACAAAATATAATAGCTTTAATATAGTAAGAAAATAAGTGCTTAAAATAATTTATAGCTAAGCTTTTATATAATATTTATAAAAAGCAGGTTTAAAAACTTAACAAAAATAAGTATTACTACTTTTTTTAGTAAAAATAAAATAAAAAAGGTTTTAAATACTTAAAAAAAAGTTTATTAATATTATAAAAATAATATTTTATTTTTTATTAATATAATAAAAAGCTTATAGCTTAATTTAACTTAATATAAAAAAACTTATTAAATTAACTAAATAATTATTATTTAAGCTTAAAAAAGTAAATAAATTTTACTAGTATTAAACATTTAATTATATAAAAAAGCTTTTAATTTAAAATATAATGCAATAATATTTTATTATTATTGTTTAATATAACATTAGCTAATATAAAAAACGTTAAGCTTACTTTTTATAATATAAAAAAGTAAGTATATTAACTTTATAGCAAGCTTAAGTTATGCTAAGCTATTATAACATGCAAAAAGCAGTAAGCTGCATTTAATATAGCTTAAAATATGTGCTAATTTTATAAAAAATCGTAGCTTTTTTAAGTAAGTCTAAATGTTTAAAACAAAAAAAGCAAAGCTAGCTATGTTATAATAATATAGCGTATAGCTTTATATATTAAAAAAAAAATATATATATTTTTATAAATATTAAACATAATAAAAATTAACAAATTAAAAGCTTTTTTTTAATTTTATAAGTAGTAATATATAGCTATTCTTAATTAATAAAATAATTTGTTTACTTAATTGCAATAATAAATAAAACATTTACTTGCTAAATAGCTTATATTGCTTTAGCAATATGCTAGCTTTTTAAAAAAACTATTTGTTTAAGTAAATAAAAATTAAATATAATAATAAGTTAATAATATATTATATATTATAAGCTTATAATAATAAAATATTTTGCTAGTTTAGCATTTTTATTTTTTTAAAGAAAGCCTTTTATAGTTAAAAAAAAAAGCAAGAAAACTTGCTTAGTGCAAGTAATACTACTTAATATAAAAAATGCCTTTTACGTTTTTAAAGTAATTTAAAAGTATATAGCTAACTTTATAGCAAGCTTAAGTTACATTAAGCTATTATAATATACAAAAAAAAATAAGCTATATTTTATATAGCTTAAAATATATGTTAATCTTTTAAAAAATTAAGTCTTTATAAATAAGCTTAATAAATTAAAATGTAAAAAAGCTATTGCTATAGCTATAGCTAATTAAAAAAAAAAAATTGCTATAATGCCTTTAAATGTTTTAAGCTATACGTGTGTTATATTAATAAAAACAGTAAGTATTTTTTTAATAAAAATATTTAAATAATTTTGTTAAACTTTATTATGCTAAAAATAAAGCATTATAATTATTACTTTTTAATAAGAAATTTTTAGTAAGCATAAATTATTAATTTGCATTAATTATATTTTTGCTTTTTATATATATTGCTTATTATTACTACTAATTAAATAGCTTAATAAAGCTTTTAAACTAGCTTAAAAAAGTTAGCAATAATACTTTTAAGCTAAAAAGTTATTTAAACTTAGTTATTTAAAAAAAATAAAAGTTATAATAAGGTTTTTATTAATAAACTAGCAAAAAAATCATTAAAAAGTTAATTTTAACTTTTTACTTTTTATAAAAATACCTTTTATATTGCTTTAGTAAGCTTATAAAGGTTTATTAAAAATTTACGAACTTTTATTTTATAAAAAAAGTTATTTTAAAAATTATATAAAAAAATAAAATTAAAACTTTTAATAATGAATTTTTTAGTTCTAACATTAATAAAAAACGTAGCAAAATATAATAAGTAATATAAATTGCAAAACTTAATAAATTATTAAATTTTTAAACATATATTATGCTTATTAGTATTTTAGTAAGCATGCTTATTTAAGCGTTATTTTAACTTTTTATGCTTTTATTATATAGTATTAAAAAATTATTTTACTTTAATAAAATAACTTTTAAAAATAAGTAGTAAAGTTATTTTATTTTTTAAATATAATAATTAAATTTTTTAATTTTACTAATAAAATAAGCTAACGTTTAGCTAAAAAACTTATAATTATATACTAATTAACTTTAAATTAAGTAAAAATACTTATTAAACTTAAACATATTAATAAACAAAAGAAAAAAAACTAATAAAAATTGCTTTAATAATAATAAATAAAGCAGCAATAGTTTAAATTTAAAATTTAGCTTATTAAAGTCCAAGTTATAATTTATAAAGAATGCTTTAAGTAAAATGCCTTTTAAGTTCTTTAAAACAAAACGCTGCAAAAAATAAAAGCTTTATATAGTTAAATACTAATGCTTATATAAAGCTTTTTTAATAAGTTAAGTAATTTAAAAATTCTGCTTTAAATAAAAAGTAAATTTCTTTTAAAGCTAAATATAAGCTAAAAACTAATAGCGCATAAGTAAAGTAATTAAAAAATAAAAAGCATTTGAAAAAAAAAGTTAAATAGCACGTAAAATTATTAAAAAAAAAGCATTTATAACTAAACCTTTTTTTAGCAAATTAGCTAGTATTTTTATTAATGTACTTTATTAAATAAAAGCTAGCATTAGTTTTTATAAAGAAATAAAGGCAAAAAAAACGTAGCTTTTTTAAAAATATTATAGCTTTTTGTATAATACTTTTATAAGAACTAAAAACCGCGCTTTTAAGCAAAAATACTAGCATAATAATTATTAATAACCTGTTTTAAAACATAAACTAAAAAGTTAAACAGTAGTATAAATGTTTAAGTATTAAACCTTTATGCATAATAAAAATAAACAAAAATAAAAGCTTTTTATAAAGTATATTATTAACTAATTTTAAAATTTATAAATAAATTTAAATAAAAGTATTATTATTTAAACTTAAAAAATAGTAAACTATATATAAATAAAATAAAACTAAAAAAAACTTTAATAAAAGCTTATAGTAGTTTTAACATATAAATTAATTATTAAATTTATATATAAAGGAAAAAAACTTATTAAATTATTTAGTAGCTAATTATTACTAAAGTTTCTTTTAAAATAATAGTATTAAATATTTAGTTTTATAAAATAAAACAAATAATTAAAAACATAAAAGCGCTTTTTAGCTTTTATTCATTTTTAAACTTTAAATATATAAAAAGCTTTTATTGCTTAATTAAACGTAAGCATTTAAATGTATTAATATTAATAAGCTATTTTTAGTAAGCAAAACTAGCAATATAAAATAAACTAAACGTAAAATTAAAGTGCTAAAATAAACGCTTATTAAATATTATAAAAAGTATTAATATATTTAAACAATAAAACAGTAGCTATAAAAGTTAAAATTTGCTAAAAATTATATAATAATTTACTTATTAAATATATTAGCTTTAAAAATAAATAGTGCTTAAGCGTTTTATTTATATTTTGCTTTTAAAATAAAAAAAAAGCTTTAAAAAGTAAGCAGCTATAAAAATTTAATAATAAAGCTTAAAGCGTAAACTTAAGTTAAACAGCTTTTAGTATAAATTTTAGTAATAAATTTTACTTTTTTAGCATAAATATTTTAAATTTCTAAAAAATAATATATTAATTTTTTTTTCTTTTATAAATAGTAGTAAATATTTTAATAAAAACTTAAAAAACTAAAATAAAAAAAAGTTCTATATAAATAGTAGTTAAACGTAAGTTAGTTAATCTTAAGCTATAAAAAAGTTCTGTTTTAAAATAAGCACTTATTGCTTTATATAGCAAAAAAAAAGCTAGTTAATATTTTAACGCTTAAATTTAGGTTTTATATAATAACGTAATTAAACATAAAAATAATAGCAAAAGCTTTAAGCAAAGTTCTTTTTTTTTTTTAATAGTTTATTACCTTAAAATTAGTTTGTTTAAAGCTAAAGTTTTATAGCTAAAAAAGCTTAACATTTTTGTTAAATTTAATATGCTTTTAATATTCTTTAAAAATTTATAAAAAAAAATAATTTTTAAGCTAAGTTATAGTTATAATTGCAGTAAATCTTTAAAGTAAACAGCTTTTAGTTAATAAAACAATATAAATAAAAAAAATTAGCAAAATAAATTTATAACTTTAAAAAAAAGATTAGCTTTAAAAATTAAGCATATTAAGCTTTAAATAAAACAAGCTTAAAAGCAAATAAACTATTAGCTAAACAACTAGTAAGCAGCTATTAATACTTAAGTTTTAACGCTTTTAGTAAGTTTTAACTATTTAGCATATAATAAATAACTAACTTAAAACTAATATAAACAAAAGAAATTTAACTATTTAATTAAAACATAGCATTATAATAGTTAAAAAGTAATATTAATACAATATAATTTCTGTTTAGTGCTTTAAATATTAAAATAAAATAATTTAATTAAACGTAAATAAACAGCAAAAATAACTATAACTTAAAAAAAGAAAAGCTATTTAATATATATTATACAAAAAAGAAGTTTATATAACGCTAAAAATTAAAAAAGTTATAAAAAAGTTATTATAAAATATATTTTAATAGCATTTTATGCTATAATACTATTAAATTACAAAAAGTTTTTAAAGCTTTAAATATTATAGCTTATTAAAAAATAAAGTACAGCATTAAATATAATAAGTTAAAAATAATAAAAATTTCAAAAATAATAATAATAAATAATTTATAGCTAAGTTTATATAACAAAAAATGCAGTTTAATAATTAAATAGCAAAAAGTTAAATATATTATAGCAGATTTTGTTATAATAGCACGTAGCTTAAAATATAATTTATTTTAAACATAAAAACGTATTAATATTATATAGCTTTTAAAATAGCTAAATGTTTTATTATTTAATTAATAACGCATATAAATAAATTAATAAAATTCTTATTGTTTTTATTTATTATTTAGTAAAACTATAGCTAAAAAAACAAGCTTAGCAAAATTAGCAAGGAAAAAAAACCCTAAGTTTAACTTAATAAAGTTAAAAATAATATAATATTATTATTAGTTTACGTTTTTTTATAAAAATAAAAAAAAGTAAGCAAAATAACTTAAAATAAAAAACTTTATAAAAAATTAAAATAGTTTTTTTATAGTAATTTTATAGCAAGCTAATAATATAGTTATTATAACGTATACTAAAATATTAATTTTTTTAAGTTAAAAAAAGCTTAAAATATATATTAAGCTTAAGCAAAAGCTTATGTTATAATAAGTTAAAAAAGCTATAATAAAATATTATACTTATAAAATAAAAAAATTAATTAAGCTTAACTTTAGTTTAATATTATAAAAAAACATAAAAGGTATAAAATAAATAAAAGCTTTAGTGCTAATAAAATACTATTATTTTTATTGTTTTTTTATTTATTTAATAAAGCAAAACTAAATATTATATTTAAGTTTTAGTATTAAAGTTTTTTATAAGCTAACTTAAGTTAAAAATATTATTAAATAAAAAGTTTAACTAAAGTAGTATATTTATTAAACTATAACGCAAGTAAATAATAGTTTTTGTTTTTTTTTTTTGTTTAAGGTTAAAGTATAAATGCTAACGTAATTTAAATAAATGTTTTAAAAAAAGCTTATAAAAAACAAAAATCTTTAATAAAACAAAAAAGTAAAAGTTTTTTTAATTTTAATTTTTAGTATAAATATAAACTATAAAAGTATAGCTTATTAATTTTTTAATTCTTTAAAATTTAAAGCTAAAAGTGCTAAAAAAGTTACTATAAAAATAACTAGCTTATAATAATTAAACGTTTATAATAATATTGCTTTTTAATCTTTTAATGTTAGCTTTTTTTATTATATTAAAGCAAAATTTAATAAACATTAAATTGTTTATTTACTAAAGTATAAGTTTTTTATTAATAAAAATAGTTAAGCTAAAAAGAAATATTTATTTATTTTAGCTAATTAATATAGCAATAAAAGTTATAAGTGCTATATAGCTATATAATTTAGTTTAAAAAAAGCTATAGCAATAATATAAAAGTTTTGCTATGCTAATTTTAAATAAAGTTATATACTTAAAAAAACTTAATATATAGTTTATATAAAGCGTAATAAAATATAAGCAGCTTTAAAATAAAAAGTTAAGCTGCTTAGAAAACGTATTAAACCTTTAAAAAATTAAAGCTAAGTAAAAAAAAACTTGCAACTTAAATTTACTTAAAAGCATTAAAGCTATATAAAAAAATGCTATAGCAAGCTTAATACTTTTAAAAAAAAAAAATAATTAAGCCTTTAAATAAAACTTCTTTTTATAAAAAATTAAATAAAAAACATAAGCTAAGTTTAAACTATTATAAAATAAGTT
>MU401088.1:0-10190 GCA_022578965.1 Xylaria sp. FL1777 | reverse complement strand
TAATATATTATATTTATGCTTAATTACTTTATACTACTTTATTTTACTACTTATATTTAAGATTAATTATTTTAATTAATTTTACTTATATATAAATTAAAAATAACCTAATTAGAAAAAAGGGAATAGTTATTATAACTAGGCTATTTAAGTACTTTAGTACATGTTATAAGTTACATATATATATAAGATATTCTTTTTATATTTATTTTATGGGAGTTTTTTTCTTTTTTTAAGCTTTAGTTTTGTTAAATACTTATTATAAAACTAAAGATATATTAACTATTGTACTTAACCTTTAATGCTTTATACCTCTTGTAACACTTTTAATATATAATAATAATAATTTTACAGAAGTTTTTAAATAAATTTATGTTTATTTACTTAAATAATATCTTGATTTATTTTAAAACACTAAAAAAACATAAAAAATATATAACTTAAGTATTAAAAACACTTAAATAAGCAAAATTATAACTTAACATAAAAAAATATATATAGCATATATAAAAAATTAACTTTTTAAGATTTATAATTACTTTAAAATAAATATAAATTTAATAGTTAAAAATTAATATAATATAAAACTAAAAAATATTTAACTTAGCTATTATTATAAATATATAATAAGCATTAAGATTTTTAAACTATGTTTAAATATTAATTTAAGATTTTAAAAAAATAGCATTTTACTTTATAAAGTATATAAGAAAAAAATACAAAAAAAAATCTTTTTTAATTTAAAAAAAAGCTTAAAAAGCTTTTAAAAAACTAAAACTAAAAGTTATTTTTGATTTTGTAGTTAAATTACTTAATTTATAAAAAAAAAAAAAGCTAAAAATAAATGCTTTAAATAATATAATTGCAGAAGTTTTAAAACAACTAAAAAATAATAAAAAATAGCATTTAGTAGCTTATTACTTTAAAGCACTATAAAATATAGCATTATAATACTTTATATATAATAAAGAACTGCTTATAATTATTATAGCACTTAAAAAATAAAAATTGTTTTTTATAAAAACTATAAAGCTAATTAAAATTTATTTAAATTATTAAAACTTAATAAAATTTATAATTATACAAAAAATTACTAAACAACATAAAAATTAAATAGTTTTTTTTTTTAAGTTTAACTTTAAAATATGCTATATTAAAAAAAAAAAAAACATTTAAGCAAATATACTTAATTAATAAAGTTAAAAAAGATTTAAAGTTTTAAAAAAAAACATTTAAGTATTACATTTTTAAAAAAATAAAAGCTTAAAAATTAAAGTTATACTTAAGAACTTTATAAATATATAGCTATAATAAGCTTATAACTTAAAAAAGTTAGCATAACTATAAAAACACAAAAAATTAAAAAATAATAAGCTAATATATAAATATAAAGTTTACTTACTAAAATTTTTATAAAACAAGTTTATTAAAAAATTTTATAAACATTTATTACATAAATACTAAAAAGCAATAAAAATAGTTTAATAATTATAAAAAAAATATAATTTTTTAAAACTATAAAATATAGTTAAATTTATTATAAAAAAATGTAATATTTATAATAAAGCTAAAGCAGCTTAATATAAGCTTTATAAACTACTATAACTTATATAAATACTTAAATAAGCATAGTATATTATTATTTAAAATTTTATTATAGTATTATTTTTATTAATTAATTTAATTATAAAAATATAATATAATAAAATATAAGTTATTATTAATAAACT
The DNA here is from genome assembly GCA_022578965.1 of Xylaria sp. FL1777. Lineage (NCBI taxonomy): Eukaryota > Fungi > Ascomycota > Sordariomycetes > Xylariales > Xylariaceae > Xylaria > Xylaria sp. FL1777. Next base: position 8,460 of record MU401088.1, on the reverse strand, counting down.
TACTAAATATGCTTACTTTTTATTATTTAAAAAAAATATAATAGCTAAACAACTTATATATGCCTTTATATGCTAATATTTAAATAAGTATAAGCTATTAAAAAAAATTATTTTAAACTAAAATAAATTATTTACTTTTAAGTTTAAAACTAGCTTTTTTAAATTTATTAATATTAAACTAAAATTTTTAATTGCTTATTATTTATAAACAAATAAACAAATAAAAAAACTAAACTAAATATTAAAACAATATTTATAAAATTATATTAATTACTAATAAAATAATTAAATAAAACTATTATTAATAATATAAATCTTATATAACATATTAATAAATAAAAACATAAATATATTTTTGTATAAAGTTATTTATAAATAGCAAGCAATTATTAAAAAACAAAAAAAAACATTAATAAAAGCATTTATTATTTTAACTATAATATTTTAAGCAAAAATTATTACAATAAAAATTAAAACGCTACAAGCTAAACTATAACTACGCTTTTAATTTTTATAACAATAGATATTAATATATTATAACAAAAAACAAACTAAAGAACTAACTTTTAAAAAAAAAAGCAAAGTTTATTTGCTATAACAAAAATAAAATGCAAATATTAATATTTTTTAAATTAAAACAAAATAATTAAGCAATAAATTAAAATTTAAAAAATTTGGCTTTTTTAAAATTAAAGAAGTTATTTTATTTATTAACTATAAACTATTATTATTAAAAAACATGCAAATTTACTTTATTTTTTATATTTTTTTATTAAAACTAGTACTTATTAAAACATTTATTAAAACATAACTAAAAATAAAAACAAATTAAAACGTTTATAAAATTAAAAATATATTGGATTTTTATTAAAACAATAATAACTTAAAGTATTTTATTAAATAAAAAAAATACTTATATGCTAATAATACTTAAAAACTTAAGAAATATTTAAAAACTGCTAAAATAGTTATAAGTTAGTTTTACTGCTAATATTTTAACTGCTTAAAACTAAAAAAAAAAAGTTAACTTTAAAAAAAATATTTAAAAAATTTTAATTAAACTTAAATAAAGCAGCTTGTGCTATTTTAGCTTGCTTTTTTTGTTGTTTTTGCTTTTTTATTAGCGCTTTTTATTTTTTTTTAATGCGTTTTATTTTGTTTAGTTTATTTAAAAACTAAAGCTTTTGCTAAACTATTTTAATACTTTTTGCTTTTAAAAAACGTTTTTATATATAAAGCTAAGCTAACTTGCTTAAAACAAAATTAAAGCTATTTTAAGCTTGTTTTAATTTTTTTTAAACTAAAAATAACTGTTGTTTTGCTTGCTTTTTTTTTTTTTAAAACAACAATGTTTAAAAACTATGTTATTAATTAAATTAATTAGAACTTTTAATTTATTGCAAAAGCAACTAGCGCATACGTATTTAAAACAACAAAACATATTATTTGTTATTTTGCATATTAATAACTAATTAAAGCAGCAAAAACAAAGCATAACTTTATAGCTAGTAAAATTAATAAAAAAAGCAAAAATAAGTTTTTGCTTTGTTTTAAATAAGCAATTAGTTTTTTTAATGCATTTTAACATTATAACATATAAAAAAAAAAAAAAAAAAAAATACTTACGGAAAATTGTTAAAATAACAATTTTAAAAAAAAAGAAATAATATTACAAAATTAGCACAAAAATAGCTTTTAAAGCAGCTTAATGCTTTTATATATACTTTATACTTTTTTTTTTGCTAGCTAAAGCTAAAGTTATATAATAATTTATTTAGCTTACTAAGCTTATAATAATTTAAAGCTTACTAGGTTTATAATAATTTAAAGCTTATTAAGTTTACAATAATTTAATGCTTACTAAACTTGCAGTAATTTAAAAAAAGTTATTATTTTTTTTACTTTTTCTTTGTTTATATAATTATGCACTTTTTATATTTAATTACTTACTTAGTTCTAATTTTTTAGCTATTAATTTTTTATAACCGCTAAAGCACTAATATATTTATTACTTTTAATCTTTTAAGACTTCTATTAATGCATAGTAATAAAAGTACTCCAAAAACTTCCTTAATGGACCACTGTTAAGAATCTTATTGTTACCTGCAAATTAAAACCCCAAGAGCAAACCTGTTATATTAATATATAATAAGTCCGTTACAGTAAATAACTAAGTATAAAAAATATATAATTATATAAACAAAAAAAAGGTAGAAAAAGTAATAACTTTTTTTAAATTACTATAAGTTTAATAAATATTAAATTATTATAAGCTTAGTAAGCTTTAAATTATTGTAAGCTTAGTAAGCTTTAAATTACTGTAAGCTTAATAAGCTAAATAAGTTATTATATAACCTTAGCTTTAGCTAGCAAAAGAAAAAATGCAAAGTATATATAAAAGCATTAAGCCGCTTTAAAGGCCACCTTTATGCTAATTTTGTAACAAGTAAATATAAGTAAATAATATAAAATATACTAGCTAATAAATTATATAACATAATAAATAGCTTTAATAGCACTATAGCTTTTTATATAACGCTTTAAAAAATTATAGCTATGCTAAAAATACTTTTAATTTTTGCTATATTATATTTAAACTTAAAATTGTTATATAACTGTTTAATAAAGCTAAAAACTATTTAAAAAAAACGCTTTATAATTAATATTATATTACTTAAAAAGTCGTACAAAAAAAGAAAAATCTTTAAAGTATAATAAATTAATAGCAAAAATAATTTAGCTAATGCGTTTACGAAAAAAACACTAAACTAAGCGCTAAAAACTCTAGTATTTATAAACTAGTTAACTATATAAATAAAAGCATTTATAAAAAAAAAGTAAAAATAACTTTTATATAAACAAATTAAAAAAAAAAAAGTTAAAAAAATACTTTTGTATAAAAATCGTTATAATAATTATACAATAAATAAAAAAGCAACAAGCAAATATATTTAATTTTAAAAAAAACACTAAAAATTATAAAACATTGCAAATTTTACATTTTTTTCTATATAACTATCCTTTAAGCTATATATAAATGCTTAACATTTCTTTTTTATTTTTTTTACTAAATTACTATATAATACTTAACTTTTCTTTATTTATTTAAATATAATAATTATAACAAGCATTATGTAATTATTAAATATATATAATATATATATTACTTTAAAATTTTATTACTTATTAATAACCTTAAAATAAAAAGCTTTTATAGTTTATATAAGCATTTTAGTTGCATAAAGTAACTATAGTGCTATATAACTAAATAAATATTATATAAAAGTAGCTTTTATAACAAATTATTTAAGCTATAATAAAAGCAATTAAAGCATTATATAAAATTTAAACCTTAATATTAACTAAAGGCATTAATGCAACTTAAAACTTATTACTTTTTATATAATAAATAATTATTAATAAAATACTTAAATAATAAGCTATATAAAAAAAAACAAATATATATATTTATATATAGTAACTAAAAGAACAACTAATTGCTAAAATTATTAGTTAGTAGTTATATAACGTTATAACTACTATTTTAGTTTATAATGCAAAGCTAGCAACTATTAATATTATATTATAATAAAGCAACTATTATATAAGTATATATATATATATATATAAATATATATATAAAAATAACTAAATGTAAAGCTATTATAAATATATATATATATATATAAAGCAGCTAATAGTAAAGTAAGCAGCTATATAAAGTAAAAAGTTTAAAAATATAAAAGCAATAAAAAGCACTGCAAAATTTAGGCTTTTTTTATAAATAAAGCTTAACTTTTATACTTTAGTATATTATTAAACTTGCTGCTATATAAAAAAAAAACCTTTAATTAACTTTAATATAAATTGCTTACTGCTAATATTTTACTTTATATTATTAACTAATATTAATTAGCTATATAACAATAAAAACAAAGAACTTTAATTATGCTAGTAATAATTAAACTACATAAAAGTTTAAATGCTTTACTTAAAAAGCAACTACTTTTAAACTTAAGCTTTATATAACTATAAAGTTTAAAAAAAGCAAACATATAAGTAACCCTTTTTTTGCAAAAACTAAAGTATTAAATATTTAACTCTTTATAAGATTACTTTTTTTTATTTTTTTTAAATAACATTATACAAAAAGAATTATAACTAAAAAAAAAGTAGCTAATATTAAAATAACTAGTTATTAGTTATAACTTTTATATATAGTACATATAATAGGTTTTACATAAAAACTACTTTATATAAAAGCTATTGCATAAACTAAAGTAATCTTAGTATTAGTTTAGCTTATATATTAGCAAAGTTTTTATATATAAAGAAAAACTTTTGCTTTATACGAACTTTTTTTTCTTTTAAACATATAAAACATAAATAACTTATAATATAAAGATTATTATACTTTGTTTTAGCATATATATGTTAAACGTATAATTATACAAAGCTCATTTAATAGTTTTTATATTTGCTAAGGTAGCAAAACGCAAAATAATAAGCTACGTATAAAAGAATTAAACAAACAAGTTAAATTTTCTAGCAAATTGCAAAATAAACTAAAGCTGCATTAAAAGTTAAGCAAATTACTGCTAATTTAATTTAAAATTAACATTAATGTTATATTTAATACTAGTATAGCTATATTTATAAAACATTTTAATTTTTTAGTTATAGCAAACAGTTATTTTATAATTAGTAAATTATATATTAACGTTAGTTTTAATACGCTTAGTTTTTTAATAGCTAATATTATAAATAAATAAAACAAATGTTATTATTTTGCAAATTTTAGCGAACTTTTAATATTTATTTATAAAAATAACATAATTAGCTATATTAAAACTATGCAAATTTATAACTTAGTAATATTATACTTTATTTCTACTTAATAAAACGCTAAAAAAGCTTATACTGTTTTACTTTTTAAGATTATTAACGTAATTAAAGCTAATAATATTAATAATAATTAAAATGATTAATATAAATATAGCTACTTTTTTAACTTTTTTGATTTTTTCTTTAAATTGCTGCTTAAAAAATTTAAGCTAAACAAGTTAAAAATAAATATACTTTTTAACTAAGAACTAAAAATTATTTAGTAAATCAAAAACATTATTAAAAAATATGCTTATTTGTTTTGCTTAAAATTAAGTAAGTTTAATAATAACATTTAAATGCTAATTAACTTTAAAAACAGAAAAACATATAATAATTTAAGCTAACGCTTATATTAATAATTTTGTTATAATATTAAAGCAATAAATAATATTTTAAAGCTTTTAGTTAAAGCTAAAGTTATTAAGCTTATTTTATTTAGTTAACCTTGCTTTATAGCATTTTTAGCTTTTATTATATAGCAAAAAAGTAAACCTTGCGTTATTATTAATTTATGCAAAGTTAACACAAAGCTTATTAGTAATATATACTTATTATTATAATAAAACAAAATTCTTAAAGCTATATATAAGTTTATAGTATTTATAACAGTTAATATTATAAAAAGCTACTTTTAGCAAAAAATTCCTACTAAAAATAAGCATAAAATAGCTTTTGTTATATATTACTAAAAGCATAAATAGCTAATTATAGCTATTATAAAACTTAAAATATTTTTAGGTTTTTTTTAATACTAAATAAAACAGCTTTTTTATAAATATTTTTAGTAATTTATGCTAGTTTATATTAATAATATTATTGTTTATTTTTGCAACATTAATAATTATTTTAGCTATTTTAATATTATTTTTAGCATATTTGCTGCTTTTAAATGTACTATATTTCTAGAAAAATGCTACTTTATATAATATAGCTTTAATATACTTAGCTAGCATGTTTTTAAGCTTAGGCTATTTACTATAAAAAAAAATGCAAAGCAATTTAATAATTTAAAATGTTTAAAACTTTAAACGACTTTAAAAAAGAACTTAGTTTTATAAGTTTTTTTTGCTGTTATATATATTAATTTACTAGAATTGCTTAACTATTAAATGAACTTAAAACAATAGGTTTTAAAAATTGTTTAAAAAAAGCTAATTTAAAAAAAGCAAAATAAACTTAAAGCTATGTATTATTTTTGCTTATTTTATTTCTAAAGCTTAATAAAGTTATTAGTAAAATATTTATTAAAAAACTTATTATATTTTATAGTATAAAAGTACGTTAGAATTTTATATAAGCTAAAGCATAAAAAGCTTAAAAAACACTAAAAAAACATATATATAAAGCTATTAATTTAGCATTTTTTAACTATAATAAGCTATTTATACTTTAAGTAGACTTAAGTAAGCTATATAGTATTAGTATAGCACTATACTAAATGTAAAACAATAATAGCAAACTAAAATTTGTACTGTTTTTTTTTTAATTATTTAGCTTTATAAAACAAAGATTTAGCATTTATAAAATTAAAATATGCAAACTTATTTAAACTTTTAAAAAATTAACTTAATATTTTGACTATAATTAAATTTATATATATATAAATTACAACGCTATTATATAAGCTTTTTGCTTAATTTTATAAAAGCTAAAAGGTTTAAATCAACTTATATTATAAAAGCTATTTTTAGCAAAATATGCAAACTGTTTGCTTATTTATTATATTTTTAAAAAAGCACTTATTAATATAAATGCTTTATTTTAGTTATTTTGTAAAAATAACAAAAAGGAAAAATCTGTATTTTTTTTAGCAATTATTTTACTAATAATTACTTAAGCTAAAATAAAAGCAAATTAATTTATAGCTGCATTAGCTTAAGCTAACTTTATAGCTTTAGCTAATAATTAATTTATGCAAGCTAACTTAAAAGCTTTAAAAGTTATAAGTAATATACTAAAAGCTTTAGCAATTATAGCTATTATAGTAAAAACGCTTGCATTATTTATTAATTTAACAAATAATATAACTAATTTGCTTTTTTATATATTAGCATTTAAAAAATTTCTTTTATTACTTTAAAAACTATTAAATATATTTAAAGCGTAAATTTGCATTTTAGAAGTAAATAGCGTTACTATAACTATAATTTATATTTTAAATAAATTTTAGGATAAAATTGCAAGCAATTTGCTTAAAAACTAAACTTTTTATATAATATATAAACGTTTTTAGAAATAATATAAAATAACTAAAAATAATAATAAAAAACCTTTTATAACGCTTTATGCTTTTAAATATAATTTTAATAGTTGCTTTATATACTTTATTTAAACAATAAAAAATTATATTATTATTTTAACAGCTGTTTATTGTTATAAAATTAGCACAGGGGTGGCCTTTAAAGCGGCCTAATGCTTTTACATATACTATGCACTTCTTTTTTTACTAGCTAAAGCTAAAGTTACATAATAACTTACTTAGCTTACTAAGCTTATAGTAATTTAAAGCTTACTAAGTTTACGGTAATTTAAGGTTTATTAGGCTTATAGTAATTTAATGCTTACTAAACTTGCAGTAATCCAAAAAAAGTTATTACTTTTTTTATTTTTTCTTTGTTTATATAATTATGCATTTTTTATATTTAGTTACTTATTTAGTTCTAGTTTTTTAGCTATTAATTTTTTTATAACTGCTAAACATTAATACATTTATTACTTTTAATCTTTTAAAACCTTTATTAATGCATAGTAGTAAAAGTACTTTAAAAACTTCTTTAATAAACTACTATTAAAAATTCTATTGTTACTTATAAATTAAAACCTTAAAAGTAAACCTATTATATTAATGTATAATAAGTTTATTATACTTTAATAGCTTTTTAATTAATAAAACTTAATATATAAAAACAAATATTAATATAAAAAGTTAAATAACAAACAATTTATAAAATAGACTTTTAAAAGTATACTAAAGAAATATTTAAAAAACAGAAATGTTAAACAGCATTATATAAGTAAACCTTACTTAATAATTAATAAACTAGATCTAGGTTATACTACTAAAAATAAAAAATTAAAAATTAAGTTTAAGGATTTTAAAGACTTTTAAAATTAGCAACGTACTAAAACAATAAACTTTAGCACTTTTATTAGCTACTTTTATTAAAAAAAAAGCAGTAATAAAAAAAAAAAAGTTAAGCAATAATAGTAAAAAAAAACTAACGCTAATACTAGCACTACAAAGCAAACTAGTTGCTTTAACTTAAAAAACAGCTTAAATACTAAGCATTATAACTTTTAAACTAGCATAAATATTAGCTATAATAATTAAAGTAATAATAATATTTACTACTACAATAATAAATTAAAGCTTTAAACAAGTAATTATATTATAACTAACATTAATATTACTACTAGTAAACTTAATGCTTACTTTTATTATTGCTATATTTAAAGTAATAACTTAAAATAAAAAACCTAACTTTTTATTATTATTACTGCTTTTATTATTAAGATTATTTATAATATTAAAAATATTAAACATTAAAAGTTTTAAACTTATTGCTTTAAAGC
>MU401087.1:0-10278 GCA_022578965.1 Xylaria sp. FL1777 | reverse complement strand
TAAACTACTTTTTAAAATATATTTCTTTATATAAAAATATATAAAAAATATATGCTTTATATTAAATAACTTTATTAATATAAATATTAAAAATAAAAAAAAATATGTTTTAAAATTTTTATTTAATAAAAAATTTAAATATGATTTTTTTTTATTTATAGCATTTTTACTTATAAAAATATATATATTATATTATTTAAGCTAATAGCTTATTAATTATACTAGTTTTTATTTTTTATATATATAAGTAAAAACTATACTTATAAATTAAAAGCAAGCTATAAGCAGCTTATTTTTTTTTAATAGTTAAATAAAAACATTTTATATTTATTTTTAAGTTATACTAGTTTTACTATAATTTTATTAAATGTTTTGCTTTTTACTTTTTTGCTTTTAAGTTATTTGTTTATTTATATTATACTATTAATTAAGTATATGCATTTTTATATAGTTATTTTATAGTTTTTTTTTTTATATTTTTTTTGCTTTATAGTTTGCTTGCTTTAATATTGCTGCTTGCTTTATGCTATTTATAGTAGTTTTTTTAGTTTTAGCATTTATTTAGCTAAATATGCTACTTTTTTTTTTAGTTTTTTTTTAAACCTTTTTTTATTATATTGCTAATATATTATAGTTTGCTTGCTTTAGTATTACTATTAGCTTTTTACTACATTAGTTTTTTTATAATTAAGTTATAACTAAGTTATAAATAAAGTTAATTATTTGTTATTTTTTAGTTTGCTTTTTATATATTTATTTTTTAAGCTGCTTTTATGCTTTTTATAATAAGCTTACTAAATAAATATAGCTTATAAATAGCTTATATATTAAGCAATATAAAGTAATAATAAATAGTAAGTTATTTTATTTAGCTATTTATGCTAATTTTTTTTTTTTTAATTATTAATTTTATTATTTTTACTATTATTACTATTATATGTTTAGTTTATATTTGCTTTAGTATATTAAAATGCTTAATTTATAATATAATTAGTTATTAATACATTATAATTATATAAAAATTTATTTTATTATAGCTGCTATACTTTTTATAGTATATATTTATAATTAGCTTAGCTTAAATATATATATTAACTAGTATTAAGCTTATATATTTAAAGTTATAAATTATTTTGCTGCAGTTTTTATTAGTTATTTAATTTATAATATTAAATAAAGTAGCTAATAATTTACTACTATATAGTTTAAGCTTTTATAATTGTTTATTATTATGTTTTTTTGTTATAATGCTAATTTTTAAAATAAAAATAAATGCTTTAGTGCTTTATATTAAAATATTGCTAATAGTTTTAAAATTTATATTTATTAAGCATACTAAAATACTTAAGCTATATTATTATTATATTATTTATATTATAATAATATATTATATACTTTTTATTGTTATTTTTTTTATATTAACTATATAAAAACATTAATAATTTTTATGTTTATAATATTATTAATAAGTTTACTAAGTGCTTATAATATAAAAAAAGCAAAATAAACATTAAAAATAATAATTATAGTTTTATAAGTACTTTTAATTATATTAATGTTTATATGTTTTTAAGCTTTATTTTATGTTTATTTTAACTGTTAAAATTTTTTTAATTTTAAATGTTACTAATAATTTTTTAGCTTAAAAAAATTAATAAAAAATTTTAATTATTTATTAAAGCTTATATAGCTATGCATTGTTTTTGTACTAATAAAAATATTTAAACTGCGTTTATAGCTAGTATGCAATTTTAAATTATAATTAAAAAAGCAAAAAAAACTGCAGTAAATAAAAAAGCTAAAAGTTTTATATAAATAAGCTAGTTAAAAAATGTTTATATAACTTTTAAAAGTTAATATTATTATATATTTAATAGTTAAAAGTTTTAATAAAATTTTAATGTTTAATACTTAATAAAGTTATTTAATTGCTTTGCTTTTTTATAATATATATTTTTTAATTTTTATAGTTTTATGTTTATAATTTTATGTTATTATTTTTAGTATTTTATTATATTATGTTTTATTTTAAAATTTATAAACGTAAATTTATAATAAGTAGCTTTTTTAAAACTATAAATAATAAATAGCTTTATAATAAATGCTTTAGTTTTTGCTTTATAGTTATAATAAACTTTTTTTAGCTTAAAAAAAAGCTAGTATTAATATTTAATTGCTTTTGCTTTATGTTTAAAAGCTTTTATTTTTATATTTTTATAGCTACTTATAACTTAATTAATTTTTTAGCTATATTATAATAGCTAAGCTTTTTTATATTTAAAACTTATTTAGTTATTTGTTACAAAATAGGCTAACTAGGCTAGTTAAAAAGCTAAGTGTAAAAAAAGCATACGTAAAAAAAGTTTTATTTATTAAAAGAATATATATTTAAACTACTATAAAGGTTTAATGCATAAACTTAATAAACTTAAGCATTAAGTTTATTAAGCTTTAAACTTAACAAACTTAAGCATTAAGTTTATTAAGCTTTAAACTTAAAATAATATAGCATTAAGTTTATTAAAAGAAGCAATATTTATAAATTATTACTACTGTTTTTTTTATTTATATAAATATACATTTTTTATATTTAGTTATTTATTTAGTTCTAGTTTTTTAGCTATTAATTTTTTATAACTGCTAAGTACTAATATATTTATTACTTTTAAACCTTTAAAACTTTTATTAATGCATAGTAATAAAAATACTTTAAAAACTTTTTTAATGAACTATTATTAAAAATTCTATTATTATTTGCAAATTAAAACCTTAAAAGCAAACTTATTATATTAATATATAATAGGTTTATTATATTTTAATAGCTTTTTAATTAATAAAACTTAATATATAAGAATAAATACTAATATAAAAAGTTAAATAATAAACAATTTACAAAATAAACTTTTAAAAGTATACTAAAAAGATATTTAAAAAACAAAAATGCTAAATAGCATTGCATAAATAAACTTTACTTAATAACTAATAAACTAAATCTAGGTTATACTACTAAAAATAAAAAGTTAAAAACTAAGTTTAAAAATTTTAAAGACTTTTAAAACTAGCAATATACTAAAACAACAAATTTTAGCATTTTTACTAGCTATTTTTATTAAAAAAAAAGCAGTAATAAAAAAAAAAAATTAAGCAGCAGTAATAAAAAAAAACTAACGTTAATGCTAGTGCTATAAAGCAAACTAGTTGCTTTAATTTAAAAAATAGCTTAAATATTAAGCGTTATAACTTTTAAACTAGCATAAATATTAGCTATAATAATTAAAGCAGCAATAATAATTGCTACTATAATAATAAATTAAAATTTTAAACAAGTAATTATGCTATAACTAATATTAATATTATTATTAGCAAACTTAATGCTTATTTTTATTACTGTTATACTTAAAGTAATAACTTAAAATAAAAAACTTAACTTTTTATTATTATTGCTGCTTTTATTATTAAAATTATTTATAATATTAAAAATGCTAAATATTAAAAGTTTTAAACTTACTGCTTTAAAGCTTTATAATAAATCTATAAATATAAAAGCTTTTTTAATTTACGTTAAACTTTATTTAAAATAGCATTTTACTACTATTACAAAAAAAAATCAAAAAATAATAATTATTTTATAATTTCTGTTAAAAAAAGTACTAAAATAGTTTTAACTTATTTTAAAAGATTTTTTAAAAGCTAACAAGTTAACTAACTTTAAGCTAAAAACAAAAAAAATTTTTAAGAATTACGTTAAGTTTAAAAATTAAATAAAAGCACTATTTAAAAACATTTAAAAGGTAAAATACATAAAAAAAGCACTTTATTGCTTAAAATAAACAAAAGCAATAATAAATTATGCTATAAAATTTAAATAATTAGTAGCAATCTTAAAATTGCTTAAACTTATACTATTTTACTTATTTTATAATAAATTTAAAACTTAAGTTTAAAACAAACTATATAAAATAAATAAACTAGCAAAAATTAATATATATATTAATATAGCTATTATAATTAATTAATGATTATTTAACTAGTATTTTAAAACTAAAAAAATTAAAAAAAACAAGAAAAAAAATATTTAAAAAAGTATTAAATAAAGATTTAAGCAAATTAGTAAAGTTTAAAAACAATAATCTTAAAATATGTTTAAAGTTAAATATTATAACTATAAAAAAAAAGAATATTTTTAAAAATAATGCTAATTTAAAAAAAAGAACAAAAAGAAAAACTATAAAAAAAAAAAGATTTTTTAACTTAAAAAAAAAATATAAATTATAAAAGTCTAAAATAACAAAAAACAATAAAGCAATTTAAAAAATATGTTTTTAAAGCAAAAGTATAAAGTTGCTGTTTTAAGTTAAAACAAAAATATTATATTAAACAAAACTAAATGCTTTATTTATATAAATTAAAATAAATAAGCATGCAAATATTATTTAAAAGCTTTGCAGTTATTAAAACAAATTATAAAAAAATATATTTGCTATATAAATAATTAAAGTTATTTAATATATAACTTAAAAAAATAGTTTAACTAAAAGTAATAAATAATAAAAAATAATAAATTAATATAGTTAACAAATTTATAAAACTATAAAAACTTTAAACTATTAAAGCTTAAAATATAACTTAAAAAAAAGTTATGTTTAAAAAAACAAGATTATAACTATAAATAGTATAGTTATTAAACTAATTATAAACTATTAAAATATTTAGTTGCTAAATAAACTTAAAAAAACAAAACTTATAAAACTTTAAAGCAAAAACAAATAAAATTAAAAGCTATAAAAAATACTATAAAAAAAAAACTAATAAAAATAAACGAAGTATTTTTATAACTTAAACTGCTTTAAATATAATAAAACAAAAAAGCATTAATAGTTAGCATAAAAATTAATACGTTTTAAAAACTAAAACTAACAATTTAACTAATTACTAAAAGTTATTACTATAATAAAACTATAATAAAAAACAATAATAATATTTTATGCTTAAAAAATCTAAAATATAATAAAATATTATAAAATTGCTATATAATATATTATTGCTACTAATATTTATTTAACAAATTAAAAAATAATTAGTTTTTTAAACAAATTATAAAAACAAAAATATAAAACTTTTATAAATTAAAGTAATTAATTATAACTATAGTTTATTATAAAAATTTACAAAAATTTATAATATTTAAAAAAAATTTTAATTATACTTATAATATTATTTTAAAGAAATATAAAAATAACTGCTATAAATATTACTAGCTAATTAAAGTATAATTATACTAAAAAATAGTTACTAAAAGCAAAAAAGCTTAAAAACTATAATTTAAAGCTTAACTAAAAATAAAAATAAAATAAGATATAATAACATCTAAAGTATTAAATAAAACAAGCATTTAAACATTTTATAAAGAAAAATCAAAAAATAAAATAAACATTTGCTAAAAAAGCAATAAATAGCTAAAAAAACTAAAGCTTTACGTAAAGTTTAATATAATAATTAGCAAAACTAATTTAAAGTTAAACTTATATATTAAAAAAAAAAATATAACATTTTAATTAATTTAAAAGTATAAGCTAATATAATTTTATTTAAAGTAGTAAAACAAAATAAAATTTCTTAAAAATATAAGTAAAAATCCTAAAAAATTAAAAGATTTAATAAAAGTACTTTTAGCTATAATAACAGTTATATACTTAAAAAAACTAAACTTTTTAATATATTTATATAAAAACATAAAAAGTAAATTATATTAAATATTACTAATATATTTAATTATAATATTATTTTAAAAATATTATAGCTAAAAACTAATAACTCTTTAATTTAATAAAAAGTAAAAACTATTAATTAAAAAAATAAAAAACAAAGCAAAAAAATTAAAAAAATCGCAAAAGAAATTTTAAACAAAATACTAAAAGTATATTATAAATTTTATAAACTATTTAAAAAAAAAGAAAAAAAAAAACTTCTTAAATATAGCTTATAAAATTACTATATTTTTATTAAGAAAAAATATTAACTAAAGCTTTATTAAGTATACTATATAAACCTAAATAAAATAAACGCTTTATAAAAATATATTTAGAAAAATCTAACAAAAAAATTCCTAAGAGAATTTTAGTTATTTGCTAAATACTTTATAGTGCTAATACTTAAAATAAAAAATAAAAAACAACTAATTAATAAAAAAAAAAAACTAATATAGCAAGTAATAGTTAATTATTAATTATTAAATATAATTATTATTGCAAATAAATATTTTTTTATTTTACTAGTAATTATAAAAAAAAACATTAGTTAAGCAAAATAATTTATAGCAGTTAATATTTTAAATAAATATTATGCTATTAAAATAGCTAAAAGAAAAAAATAAAAAACTGTTATATAAACAGTATATAAATTATATAAATATATAGTTATATTATAAAAACTACAAAACGTATTAGCTAGCTTTTAATATATAATAATAATAATTTTACAGAAGTTTTTAAACAAATTTATGTTTATTTATTTAAATGATATTTTAATTTACTTTAAAACACTAGAAAAATATAAAAAACATATAACTTAAGTGTTAAAAATACTTAAATAAGCAAAATTATAACTTAACACAAAAAAGTATATATAGCATACATAAAAAATTAACTTTTTAAGATTTATAATTACCTTAAAACAAATATAGATTTAATAGTTAAAAATTAATATAGTATAAAACTAGAAAATATTTAACTTAACTACTATTATAAATATATAACAAGCATTAAGATTTTTGAACTATATTTAAATGTTAATTTAAAACTTTAAAAAAATAGCATTTTACTTTATAAAGTATACAAAAAAGAAATATAAAAAAAAGTTCTTTTTAATTTTAAAAAAAGCTTAAAAAGCTTTTAAAGAACTAAAACTAAAAGTTATTTCTAACCTTATAGTTAAACTACTTGATTTACAAAAAAAAAAAAAGCTAAAAATAAATGCTTTAAATAATATAATTACAGAAGTTTTAAAATAACTAAAAAACAACAAAAAATAACACTTAGTAGCTTATTACTTTAAAGCATTATAAAATATAGTATTATAATACTTTATATATAATAAAGAACTGCTTGTAATTATTATAGCACTTAAAAAGTAAAAACCATTCTTTATAAAAACTATAAAGCTAGTTAAAATTTATTTAAATTATTAAAACTTAACAAAATTTATAACTACGTAAAAAATTATTAAACAATATAAAAATTAGATAGTTTTTTTTTTTAAATTTAACTTTAAGATATGCTATATTAAGAAAAAAAAAACATTTAAGCAAATATACTTAATTAATAAAATTAAAAAAGATTTAAAGTTTAAAAAAAAAACATTTAAATGCTATATTCTTAAAGAAATAAAAGCTTAAAAGTTAAAATTATACTTAAGAACTTTATAAATATACAGCTATAATAAGCTTATAACTTAAAAAAGTTAGTACAACTATAAAAACATAAAAAATTAAAAAATAACAAGCTAATGTATAAATATAAGGTTTATTTATTGGAATTTTTATAAAATAAGTTTATTAAAAAATTTTACGAATATTTATTACATAAATACTAAAAAACAATAAAAATAGTTAAACAACTATAAAAAAAATACAATTTTTTAAAACTATAAAACATAGTTAAATTTATTATAAAAAAGTATAATATTTGCAATAAAGCTAAAGCAGCTTAATATAAGCTTTATAAACTACTATAACTTATATAAATATTTAAACAAGCATAACATACTATTACTTAAGATTTTATTATAGCACTATTTTTATTAATTAATTTAGTTATAAAAGT
Organism: Xylaria sp. FL1777; assembly: GCA_022578965.1. Taxonomy (NCBI): domain Eukaryota; kingdom Fungi; phylum Ascomycota; class Sordariomycetes; order Xylariales; family Xylariaceae; genus Xylaria; species Xylaria sp. FL1777. The sequence continues at coordinate 2,458 of MU401087.1, read as the reverse complement.
ACAATATAATAAAATATAAGTTATTATTAATAAATTTACTAAATATGCTTATTTTTTACTGTTTAAAGGAAATATAATAGCTAAATAACTTATATATACTTTTATATGCTAATATTTAAATAAACATAAGCTACTAAAAAGAATTGTTTTAAATTAAAATAAATTGTTTATTTTTAAGTTTAAAACTAGTTTTTTTAAACTTATTAGTATTAAACTAAAGTTTTTAACTGCTTATTACTTATAAACAAATAAACAAACAAAAAAACTAAACTAAATATTAAAACAATATTTATAAAGTTATATTAACTATTAATAAAACAATTAAGTAGAACTATTATTAATAGCATAAATTTTATATAACATATTAACAAATAAAAATATAAATATATTTTTGCATAAAACTGTTTATAAATAGCAAGCAACTACTAAAAAACAAAAAAAAACATTAATAAAAATACTTGTTATTTTAATTATAGCACCTTAAGTAAAAACTATTGCAACAAAAATTAAAACGTTATAAGCTAAACTATAATTACGTTTTTAGTTTTTATAATAACAAATATTAGTATATTATAACAAAAAACGAACTAAAAAACTAACTTTTAAAAAAGAAAACAAGATTTATTTGCTATAACAAAAACAAAATACAAACATTAATATTTCTTAAATTAAAATAAAACAACTAAGCAATAAATTAAAATTTAAAAAATTTAGCTTTTTTAAAATTAAAGAAGTTATTTTATTTACTAACTATAAACTATTATTACTAAAGAACATATAAATTTACTTTATTTTTTATATTTTTTTATTAAAACTAGTACTTATTAAAATATTTATTAAAACATAACTAAAAATAAAAACAGATTAAAACATTTATAAAGTTAAAAATATACTAGATTTTTGTTAAAACAACAATAATATTAAATATTTTATTAAGTAAAAAAAATATTTATATGTTAATAATACTTAAGAATTTAAAAAACATTTAAAAACTGCTAAAATAATTATAAACTAATTTTACTATTAATATTTTAACTAGCTAAAGCTAAAAAAAAAGAATTAACTTTAAACAAAGCGTTTAGTACGTTTTAATTAAGCTTTAAAAAAACAACTAATAATAGCTATGCTGCTTTAATGCGCTATTTTTGTTTTTTAGCTATATAGCGCTTTTTTGCTTTAACTTGCTTAAGCTTTTCTAAACTATTTAAACTACAAGCTATAGTAACAATTATTTTTTTTTGCTATAGTTTTTTTTGTTGCTTAAAACAGCAGATTTTTATACTTATTTTTTTATACTTTTTTATTAGCAAGTTTAATTTATTTTTTAGCTTTTTGTACTAAAAAATAAGCTATTACATTTGCTTTAAAAATAAACTTCTAGTATTGCAATTTGCTTGTTTAGCTGCAATATATTTAATATATCGATTAAAGTTAAATTTTAACATTAAACATTTTATGCTATAATAATTGTAGCAAAAATATAAAGCTATTTTAATTAATTTTAGTTTAATAAAAAAAAGCAAAGCAAGATTTTATTAAGCTTTTTGTTTAAAATATAACAAGCAAGGTTTTTTAGAAACCTTATTAAATATAATAAGCATAAAAAACAAAAAACAGAAAATAAAAAAAGAAAACTTATAAAAAAAGAAATACAAAATTATTAAAATAATAATTACAAAAAAAAAAAAATAATATTACAAAATAAGCTAACTAAGCTAGTTAAAAAGCTAAGTATAAAAAAAGCATATATAAAAAAAGTCCTATTCGTTAAAAAAATATGTATTTAAACTACTATAAAAGTTTAATATATAAACTTAATAAATTTAAGCATTAAATCTATTAAGCTTTAAACTTAACAAATTTAAGCGTTAAGTTTATTAAGCTTTAAACTTAAAACAATATAGCGTTAAGTTTATTAAAAAAAGCAATATTTATAAATTACTACTACTGTTTTCTTTATTTATATAAACATGCATTTTTTATATTTAGTTATTTATTTAGTTTTAGTTCTTTAGCTATTAATTTTTTATAACTGCTAAGCATTAATATATTTATTATTTTTAAACTTTTAAAACTTTTATTAATGCACAGTAATAAAAGTACTTTAAAAACTTCTTTAATAAATTACTATTAAAGATCTTATTATTACTTGCAAATTAAAACTCTAAAAGCAAACTTATTATATTAATATATAATAAGTCCGTTATATTATTTTACGTGCTTTTTTTAAGTTATATAATAACTAGTAGCTTAATTAAAAATTTGTTTGCTTTTTTAGTATACTACAAATAATATTTATGTTTTATAAAAATATTATAATATTAAATGCTAATTATTAAATTTTTAATAAAGCTTAATTTATATTTATTTATATTTTATTTTAGTTTTAATAAATAGTACTTTTTTTTATATTATTAAAATATTTTAGTAGCTATAAAAAATCTTATTATTATTAAAG
>MU401086.1:0-10292 GCA_022578965.1 Xylaria sp. FL1777 | reverse complement strand
ATAAAACTTTTATAAATTAAAATAGTTAGTTATAACTATAGTTTATTATAAAGATTTATAAAAATTTATAACATTTAAAAAAAATTTTAATTATACTTATAATATTATTTTAAAAAAATATAAAAATAACTGCTATAAATATTACTAGTTAATTAAAGCATAATTATACTAAAAAATAGTTATTAAAAGCAAAAAAGCTTAAAAACTGCAATTTAAAGCTTAATTAAAAGCAAAAACAAAACAAAGCGTAATAACATTTAAAATATAAAATAAAACAAGTATTTAAACATTTTATAAAAAAAAATTAAAAAACAAAATAAGCACTTGCTAAAAAAGCAACAAATAACTAAAAAAACTAAAGCTTTACATAAAGTTTAATACAATAATTAGCAAAACTAATTTAAAGTTAAACTTATATATTAAAAAAAAAAGTATAACACTTTAATTAACTTAAAAGTATAAGCTAATATAATTTTATTTAAAGTAGTAAAACAAAATAAAATTTTCTAAAAATATAAGCAAAAATCTTAAAAAATTAAAAAATTTAATAAAAATACTTTTAGCTATAATAATAATTATATACTTAAAAAAACTAAACTTTTTAATATATTTATATAAAAACACAAAAAATAAATTATATTAAATATTGCTAATATATTTAATTATAATATTATTTTAAAAATATTATAGCTAAAAACTAGCAATCTTTTAATTTAATAAAAAGCAAAAACTATTAATTAAAAAAGTAAAAAATAAAGCAAAAAAATTAAAAAAATCGCAAAAAAAATCTTGAACAAAATACTAAAAGTATATTACAAATTTTATAAACTATTTAAAAAAAGAAAAAAAAAAACTTTTTAAATATAGCTTATAAAATTACTACATTTTTATTAAAAAAAAATATTAACTAAAGCTTTATTAAGTATACTATATAAGCTTAAATAAAACAAATGCTTTATAAAAATATATTTAGAAAAATTTAGCAAAAGGATTTTTAAAAGAATTTTAGTTATTTATTAAATACTTTATAATATTAATACTTAAAATAAAAAATAAAAAACAACTAATTAATAAAAAAAAAAACTAATATAACAAATAATAATTAACTATTAACTATTAAACATAATTATTATTATAAATAAATATTTCTTTATTTTATTAGTAACTATAAAAAAAAACATTAATTAAACAAAATAATTTATAGTAGTTAATATTTTAAATAAATATTATATTATTAAAATAGCTAAAAAAAAAAAAAAAAAAACTGCTATATAAATAGTATATAAACTATATAAATATATAGTTATGCTATAAAAACTATAAAACATATTAGCTAGCTTTTAATATATAATAATAATAATTTTATAAAAGTTTTTAAACAAGTTTATATTTATTTACTTAAATAATATTTTAATTTACTTTAAAACACTAAAAAAACATAAAAAATATATAACTTAAATATTAAAAACATTTAAACAAGCAAAATTATAACTTAATACAAAAAAATATATATAGCATATATAAAAAATCAACTTTTTAAAATTTATAATTACTTTAAAACAAATATAAATTTAATAATTAAAAATTAATATAATATAAAACTAAAAAATATTTAATTTAGCTATTATTATAAACATATAATAAGCATTAAGATTTTTAAACTATGTTTAAATGTTAATTTAAAACTTTAAAAAAATAACATTTTACTTTATAAAGTATACAAAAAAGAAATATAAAAAAAAATCTTTTTTAATTTTAAAAAAAGCTTAAAAAGCTTTTAAAAAACTAAAACTAAAAGTTATTTCTAACTTTATAGTTAAACTACTTAATTTATAGAAAAAAAAAAAGCTAAAAATAAATGCTTTAAATAGTATAATTATAAAAGTTTTAAAACAACTAAAAAACAACAAAAAATAGCACTTAGTAGCTTATTATTTTAAAGCACTATAAAATGTAGCATTATAATATTTTATATATAACAAAGAACTGCTTGCAATTATTATAGCACTTAAAAAATAAGAATTATTTTTTATAAAAACTACAAAGCTAATTAAAATTTATTTAAATTATTAAAACTTAACAAAATTTATAACTACATAAAAAATTATTAAATAACATAAAAATTAAATGGTTTTTTTTTTTAAGTTTAACTTTAAAATATATTATATTAAAAAAAAAAAAAACATTTAAGCAAACATACTTAGTTAATAAAATTAAAAAAAATTTAAAGTTTTAAAAAAAAACATTTAAATATTATATTTTTAAAAAAATAAAAGCTTAAAAATTAAAGTTATACTTAAAAACTTTATAAATATATAGCTATAATAAGCTTATAACTTAAAAAAGTTAGCATAACTATAAAAACATAAAAAATTAAAAAATAATAAGCTAATATATAAACATAAGGTTTATTTACTAGAATTTTTATAAAATAAGTTTATTAAGAAATTTTATAAACATTTATTATATAAATATTAAAAAGTAATAAAAATAGTTTAATAATTACAAAAAAAGTATAATTTTTTAAAACTATAAAACATAATTAAATTTATTATAAAAAAGTGCAATATTTATAATAAAGCTAAAGCAGCTTAATATAAGCTTTATAAACTATTATAACTTATATAAATATTTAAACAAGCATAGCATACTATTGCTTAAAATTTTATTATAGCATTATTTTTATTAATTAATTTAGTTATAAAAATATAATACAATAAAATATAAGTTATTATTAATAAATTTATTAAATATGCTTACTTTTTACTGTTTAAAAAAAATATAATAACTAAACAACTTATATATGCTTTTATATGTTAATATTTAAATAAGCATAAACTATTAAAAAAAATTGTTTTAAACTAAAATAAATTGTTTACTTTTAAGTTTAAAACTAGCTTTTTTAAACTTATTAATATTAAACTAAAGTTTTTAATTGCTTACTACTTATAAATAAATAAATAAACAAAAAAACTAAACTAAATATTAAAATAATATTTATAAAATTATATTAATTATTAATAAAACAATTAAATAAAACTATTATTAATAGCATAAATTTTATATAATATATTAACAAACAAAAATATAAACATATTTTTGCATAAAGCTATTTATAAATAGCAAGCAACTATAAAAAAACAAAAAAAAACATTAATAAAAGTATTTATTATTTTAATTATAGCACTTTAAGCAAAAATTATTACAACAAAAATTAAAACGTTATAAGCTAAACTATAATTATGCTTTTAATTTTTATAACAATAAATATTAATATATTATAATAAAAAACAAACTAAAAAACTAACCTTTAAAAAAAAAAACAAAATTTATTTACTATAACAAAAATAAAATGCAAACATTAATATTTTCTAAATTAAAATAAAACAACTAAGCAATAAATTAAAATTTAAAAAACTTGGCTTTTTTAAAATTAAAAAAGTTATTTTATTTACTAACTATAAACTATTATTACTAAAAAATATGCAAATTTACTTTATTTTTTACATTTTTTTACTAGAATTAATATTTATTAAAATATTTATTAAAATATAATTAAAAATAAAAACAAATTAAAACGTTTATAAAGTTAAAAATATACTAAATTTTTATTAAAACAACAATAATTTAGAATATTTTATTAAATAAAAAAAATACTTATATATTAATAATACTTAAAAACTTAAAAAACATTTAAAAACTGCTAAAGTAGTTATAAATTAGTTTTATTGCTAATATTTTAACTGCTTAAAACTAAAAAAAAAAAGTTAACTTTAAAAAAAACACCTAAAAAATCTTAATTAAACTTAAATAAAGCAGCTTGCGTTACTTTAGCTTGCTTTTTTTGTTATTTTTGCTTTTTTGCTAGCGCTTTTTATTCTTTTTTAATACGTTTTATTTTGTTTAGTTTATTTAAGAACTAAAGCTTTTGTTAAACTATTTTAACACTTTTTGCTTTTAAAAAACGTTTTTATATATAAAATTAAACTAACTTGCTTAAAACAAAATTAAAACTATTTTAAGCTTGTTTTAATTCCTTTTAAACTAAAAGTAACTATTGCTTTGCTTGCTTTTTTTTTTCTTTAAAACAACAATGTTTAAAAATTATATTATTAATTAAGTTAATTAAAACTTTTAATTTGTTACAAAAGCAACTAGCGCATACACATTTAAAACAATAAAACATATTATTTGTTATTTTATATATTAATAACTAATTAAAGCAGTAAAAGCAAAGCATAACTTTATAGCTAATAAAGTTAATAAAAAAAGCAAAAACAAGTTTTTGCTTTGTTTTAAATAAGCAGTTAGTTTTTTTAATATGCTTTAACATTATAACATATAAAAAAAAAAAAAAAAAAAAATACTTACAAAAAATTATTAAAATAACAATTTTAAAAGAAAAAAAATAATGTTACAAAATTAGCACAAAAATAGCTTTTAAAGCAGCTTAATGCTTTTATATATATTTTATACTTTTTTTTTTGCTAGCTAAAGCTAAAGTTATATAACAATTTACTTAGCTTATTAAGCTTACAATAATTTAAAGCTTACTAAATTTATAATAATTTAAAGCTTATTAAGCTTATAATAATTTAATGCTTATTAAACTTATAGTAATTTAAAAAAAATTACTACTTTTTTTACTTTTCTTTTATTTATATAATTATGCACTTTTTATATTTAATTATTTACTTAGTTTTAGTTTTTTAGCTATTAATCTTTTATAACTATTAAGCATTAATACATTTATTACTTTTAATCCTTTAAAACCTTTATTAATGCATAGTAGTAAAAGTACCCCGAAAACTTCCTTAACGAACTACTATTAAAAATCCTATTATTACTTACAAATTAAAACCCTAAGAGCAAACTTATTATATTAGTATATAACAGGTTCATTATAGTATATTAAGTTTATAATACTTTATTTTGCATTATTTTAAATTATTAAAACTATAATAAACAATTTGTAATAATATATAAAGATTAAAAAACTATATTTTTTATTTAAGCTATAATAGCTGCTTAAATAAAAGCAGGCAATATATATAACTATAAACAATAAATGTTTTTTATATTAGCTTTTTTTTATATTGCGCTAAATTTTATTTAACTAATTTTTTGGACTTTTTAAGATTTTTTCGTAAAATATAACGTATAATTCTTTAGCTATAAACAACATATTAAAAAAAATAAAGTTTAGTACTATTAAGCCTTACTATTACTACATAATAAGTTTTATGCTTATATTTTAGCGTTTTTAATTTATAACTTAATTAAATTTAGTATATTATTTTTTAATAAAGTTTAATTAAATTATATTTAAATAACATTAAAAAGCATAAATTTTATATTACTTAAGCAAAAAATTGCAGCTTTATAGTTTTAATAGTTAAAATATATAAATTAAATAAAAAAATATACTTAAAACAAAAGCAAATTAATTAATATTAAGTTTTAAAGCTATTACTAATATATAAGTATTATAAAATATTTATTTATAATAATTATAGCAGTTTAGCTTAATAACTATAAAGTACTATATTAAATTATTTTTTATTTTTTTATTTTTTTTTATAAAGAAAAATCTAGTAATTATAAACCAAAAATATTATATTTTGCTTAGTTATTTTATTTTAATGTTATAAAACTAAAACTTGCAATAAAAATACTATAGTTAAGCCTTGTTTAATATATTATAGCTAAAAGCAAATAAAAAGCTATTAATTTAGCTTTAAAGCATATTAATAGTACTTTTGCAATTAATATAAAAAATAACAAAAACTTTACGTAAGATATTTTTATTATATTTAATTAATTAGCTATTATAAGTTTTTATATTGCTTTAATTTATAGTAATATAAAATAGTTTTTTTAAATATATTAAAATAAGCAGCATACTTTTTTTTTTATTAACTAAAATATTATTAAATATACTTATAAAATATATATTAATAGCAATATTAAAAAACGTATTAATAGTTATACTATGTTATATAATCTTTTTAATGCGTTAAATCTATTAATAAAAAAAAAGCAACAATTTGCTAATATTAAAATTAATAAGTTTAATACTAAAGTTATTTAATTAATTAAAGTTTTAATATAGCAAAACATATTAAGTTTAGCTAATAAAAATGAGCTATTTATTAAAAGTAATAAAAAATAATAGCTATATACCTTTAATTATAAAAAAGCAAAAAAAAAAAAAAGAAAAACTAAAAAATTATAACTAAATATAAATTAGCACAAAGTATTATATATGTTTTATTTTTTTTGCTTTTTTTTTAGCTTTTTAAAACTATTATTTATTAGTAATTTTTTATTATGCTTTAATAGTTTAAATTATATTAGTAAATTTATAGCTAGCAATATATTTATATATATAAAAAAAGTACTTAAAAGTAATATAACTATAGTTAGTTTTACTAAAAACAATAAAATAAAAATTATAGCTACTATTAAGCATAAAACTAACTAGCTTAACTATATATTAAACGTTTAATAAGTATTTAACTACTGCTTTGTTTGCATTTTTAGTGTTAATTTTAAAGTTAAACAAAGTATATTTTTAATAGCATTTCTAATTTATGCTTTATTTATAAAATGTTTAGCATGCTTATTAAAAGCATGCTAATATATTATAAAAAGCTTAACATATAAAATATAGTTATATTTTTTTTATTTATTTTATTTAAATATTTTTATAGCATTATAAACTAAAAAAAACATAATATTTATATTAACTACTTTATTAAATATAGTGTTATAAAATAAGCTAACTAAGCTAGTTAAAAGGCTAAATGTAGAAAAAACATACGTAAAAAGAGTTCTATTCGTTAAAAGAATATATATTTAAACTACTATAAAGGTTTAATGCATAAACTTAATAAACTTAAGCGTTAAGTTTATTAAGCCTTAAACTTAACAAACTTAAGCGTTAAGTTTATTAAGCTTTAAACTTAAAACAATATAGCGTTAAGTTTATTAAAAAAAGCAACGTTTATAGATTACTATTACTGTTTTTTTTGTTTATATATGTTATAAAATAGGTTAACTAGGCCGGTTAAAGGCCAGGTGTAAAAAAAGCATGCGCAGAAAAAGTCCTATTCGTTAAAAGAATATATATTTAAACTACTATAAGGGTTTAATGCATAAACTCAATAAACTTAAGCGTTAAATCTATTAAGCTTTAAATTTAACAAACTTAAGCATTAAGTTTATTAAGCTTTAGACTTAAAATAATATAGCATTAAGTTTATTAAAAAAAGCAACGTTTATAAATTATTATTACTGTTTTTTTTGTTTATATAATTATGCACTTTTTATATTTAGTTATTTACTTAGTTTTTAGCTTTTTAGCTATTAATTTTTTTATAACTACTAAGCACTAATATATTTATTACTTTTAATCTTTTAAGACTTTTATTAATGCATAATAGTAAAAGTACCTTAAAAATCTTTTTAATAAACTACTATTAAAAATCTTATTATTACTTGCAAATTAAGACCTTAAAAGTAAACTTGTTATATTAATATATAACAAGTTTATTATACTTTAATAGCTTTTTAATTAATAAAACCTAATACATAAAAACAAATATTAATATAAAGAGTTAAATAATAAACAATTTATAAAATAAACTTTTAAAAATATACTAAAGAAATATTTAAAAAATAAAAATGTTAAATAGCATTATATAAATAAACTTTACTTAATAACTAATAAACTAGATTTAAGTTATGCTATTAAAAACAAAAAGTTAAAAATTAAGTTTAAAGATTTTAAAGATCTTTAGAACTAGTAATATATTAAAACAACAAACTTTAGTATTTTTATTAGCTACTTTTATTAAAAAAAAAGCAGTAATAAAAAAGAAAAAGTTAAGTAGCAATAATAAAAAAAAACTAACGTTAATGCTAGCGCTATAAAGCAAACTAGTTGCTTTAACTTAAAGAATAGCTTAAATATTAAGCGTTATAACTTTTAAACTAGCATAAACATTAGTTATAATAATTAAAGCAGTAATAATAACTGCTATTATAATAATAAGTTAAAGCTTTAAATAAATAATTATATTATAACTAATGCTAATATTACTACTAGCAAACTTAATGCTTACTTTTATTATTGTTATATTTAAAATAATAACTTAAAATAAAAAACCTAATTTTTTATTATTACTATTGCTTTTACTATTAGAATTATTTATAATATTAAAAATGCTAAACATTAAAAGTTTTAAATTTATTGCTTTAAAGCTTTATAATAAATCTATAAATATAAAAGCTTTTTTAATTCATGCTAAACTTTATTTAAAATAATACTTTATTACTATTATAAAAAAAAACTAAAAAATAATAACTACTTTATAATTTTTGTTAAAAAAAGTACTAAAATAGTTTTAACTTATTTTAAAAGATTTTTTAAAAGCTAACAAGTTAACTAACCTTAAGCTAAAAACAAAAAAAATTTTTAAAAATTACATTAAGTTTAAAAATTAAATAAAAGCACTATTTAAAAACTTTTAAAAAGTAAAACATATAAAAAAAGCACTTTATTGCTTAAAACAAATAAAAGTAACAATAAATTATGCTATAAAATTTAAACAATTAATAGTAATCTTAAAATTATTTAAGCTTGCATTATTTTATTTATTTTATAGTAAACTTAAAACTTAAGTTTAAAATAAACTATATAAAATAAATAAACTAGCAAAAATTAATATATATATTAATATAGCTATTATAATTAATTAATAATTATTTAATTAGTACTTTAAAATTAAAAAAACTAAAAAAAACAAAAAAAAGAATACTTAAAAAAGTATTAAATAAAAATCTAAGCAAATTAATAAAATCTAAAAATAATAATCTTAAAATATGTTTAAAATTAAATGTTATAACTATAAAAAAAAAAAACACTTTTAAAAACAATGCTAATTTAAAAAAAAAAACAAAAAAAAAAGCTATAAAAAAAAAAAGATTTCTTAACTTAAAAAAAAAGTACAAATTATAAAAATCTAAAATAACAAAAAACAACAAAGCAATTTAAAAAATATATTTTTAAAGCAAAAGTATAAAGTTGCTATTTTAAGTTAAAACAAAAATACTACATTAAATAAATCTAAATGCTTTATTTATATAAGTTAAAATAAATAAGCATGCAAATATTATTTAAAAGCTTTATAGTTATTAAAATAAATTGCAAAAAAATATATTTGCTATATAAATAATTAAAGTTATTTAATATATAACTTAAAAAAATAGTTTAACTAAAAGTAACAAATAATAAAAAGTAGTAAATTAATATAGTTAGCAAACTTATAAAACTATAAAAATTTTAAACTATTAAAGCTTAAAATATAGCTTAAAAAAAAATTATGTTTAAAAAAACAAAACTATAATTATAAATAGTATAATTATTAAACTAATTATAAACTATTAAAATATTTAGTTGCTAAGTAAACTTAAAAAAACAAAACTTATAAAACTTTAAAACAAAAGCAAATAAAATTAAAAGCTATAAAAAATACTACAAAGAAAAAACTAATAAAAATAAACGAAGTATTTTTATAGCTTAAATTGCTTTAAATGCAATAAAACAAAAAAGCATTAATAATTAGCACAAAAACTAATATGTTTTAAAAACTAAAGCTAGTAATTTAACTAATTGCTAAAAGTTATTATTATAACAAAACTATAATAAAAAACAATAATAATATTTTACGCTTAAAAAATTTAAAATATAACAAAGTATTATAAAATTGCTATATAGTATATTATTGTTATTAATACTTACTTAACAAATTAAAAAATAATTAGTTTTTTAAACAAATTATAAAAATAAAAATATAAAACTTTTAGAAATTAAAGTAGTTAGTTATAACTATAGTTTACTATAAAGATTTATAAAAATTTATAATATTTAAAAAAAATTTTAATTATATTTATAACACTATTTTAAAAAAATATAAAAATAACTATTATAAATATTATTAGCTAATTAAAGCATAATTATATTAAAAAATAGTTGCTAAAAGTAAAAAAGCTTAAAAATTATAATTTAAAGCTTAATTAAAAGCAAAAATAAAATAAAGCGCAATAATATCTAAAGTACAAAATAAAACAAGCATTTAAACATTTTACAAAAAAAAATTAAAAAACAAAATAAATACTTGCTAAAAAAGCAGTAAATAGCTAAAAAAACTAAAGCTTTACATAAAGTTTAATATAATAACTAGCAAAACTAATTTAAAGTTAAACTTATATATTAAAAAAAAAAATAT
>MU401085.1:0-10367 GCA_022578965.1 Xylaria sp. FL1777 | reverse complement strand
ATAGCTAAAAAAACTAAAGCTTTATATAAAGTTTAATATAATAACTAATAAAACTAATTTAAAGTTAAACTTATATATTAAAAAAAAAAGTATAAAACTTTAATTAATTTAAAAATATAAGCTAATATAATTTTACTTAAAGTAATAAAACAAAATAAAATTTTTTAAAAATATAAGCAAAAATTCTAAAAAATTAAAAAATTGAATAAAAGTATTTCTAGCTATAATAATAATTATATACTTAAAAAAACCAAACTTTTTAATATATTTATATAAAAATATAAAAAGCAAATTATATTAAATATTATTAATATATTTAATTATAACATTATTTTAGAAATATTATAGCTAAAAACTAGCAACTTTTTAATTTAATAAAAAGCAAAAACTATTAATTAAAAAAATAAAAAATAAAGCAAAAAAATCAGAAAAATCGCAAAAGAAATTCTAAACAAAATACTAAAAGTATATTACAAATTTTATAAACTATTTAAAAAAAAAAAAAAAAAAAACTTCTTAAATATAGCCTATAAAATTATTATATTTTTATTAAAGAAAAATATTAACTAAAGTTTTATTAAATATATTATATAAGCTTAAATAAAATAAACGCTTTATAAAAATATATTTAAAAAAATCTAGCAAAAGAATTTCTAAAAAAATCTTAGTTATTTGCTAAATATTTTATAGTACTAATACTTAAAATAAAAAATAAAAAATAACTAATTAATAAAAAAAAAAAACTAGTATAGCAAATAATAATTAACTATTAATTATTAAACATAATTATTATTACAAATAAATACTTTTTTATTTTATTAGTAATTATAAAAAAAAATATTAGCTAAGCAAAATAATTTATAGCAGTTAATATTTTAAATAAATATTATGCTATTAAAATAGCTAAAAAAAAAAAATAAAAAACTGTTATATAAATAATATATAAACTATATAAATATATAGTTATGCTATAAAAACTATAAAATATATTAGCTAGCTTTTAATATATAATAATAATAATTTTACAGAAGTTTTTAAACAAATTTATGTTTATTTACTTAAATAATATTTTAATTTACTTTAAAACATTAAAAAAACATAAAAAATATATAACTTAAGTATTAAAAACACTTAAATAAACAAAATTATAATTTAATACAAAAAAATATATATAGCATACATAAAAAATTAACTTTTTAAAATTTATAATTACTTTAAAACAAATATAAATTTAATAATTAAAAATTAATATAGTATAAAACTAGAAAATATTTAACTTAGTTATTATTATAAACATATAATAAGCATTAAAATTTTTAAACTATATTTAAATATTAATTTAAAACTTTAAAAAGATAGCATTTTATTTTATAAAGTATATAAAAAAAAAATACAAAAAAAAGTTTTTTTTAATTTCGAAAAAAGCTTAAAAAGCTTTTAAAAAACTAAAATTAAAAGTTATTTTTAATTTTATAATTAAACTACCTAATTTATAAAAAAAAAAAAAGCTAAAAATAAATGCTTTAAATAATATAATTACAAAAGTTTTAAAACAACTAAAAAACAACAAAAAATAATACTTAATAGCTTATTATTTTAAAGCACTATAAAACGTAGCATTATAATACTTTATATATAATAAAAAACTACTTATAATTATTATAGCACTTAAAAAATAAAAACTATTTTTTATAAAAACTATAAAACTAATTAAGATTTATTTAAATTATTAAAACTTAATAAAATTTATAATTATATAAAAAATTACTAAACAACATAAAAATTAAATAGTTTTTTTTTTTAAGTTTAACTTTAAAATATATTATATTAAAAAAAAAAAAAACATTTAAGCAAACATACTTAGTTAACAAAGTTAAAAAAAATTTAAAGTTTTAAAAAAAAACATTTAAATATTACATTTTTAAAAAAATAAAAGCTTAAAAATTAAAGTTATACTTAAAAACTTTATAAATATATAGCTATAATAAACTTATAACTTAAAAAAGTTAGCATAACTATAAAAATACAAAAAATCAAAAAATAATAAGCTAATATATAAATATAAAGTTTATTTATTAAAATTTTTATAAAACAAGTTTATTAAAAAATTTTATAAATATTTATTATATAAACATTAAAAAGCAATAAAAACAGTTTAACAATTATAAAAAAAGTACAATTTTTTAAAACTATAAAATATAATTAAATTTATTATAAAAAAATATAATATTTGTAATAAAGCTAAAATAGCTTAATATAAGCTTTATAAACTACTATAACTTATATAAATATTTAAATAAACATAGCATACTATTACTTAAAATTTTATTATAGTACTACTTTTATTAATTAATTTAGTTATAAAAGTATAATATAATAAAATATAAGTTATTATTAATAAATTTACTAAATATGTTTATTTTTTGCTGTTTAAAAAAAATATAACAACTAAATAATTTATATATGCTTTTATATACTAATATTTAAATAAGCATAAATTACTAAAAAAAATTATTTTAAACTAAAATAAATTGTTTATTTTTAAGTTTAAAACTAGTTTTTTTAAATTTATTAATATTAAACTAAAGTTTTTAATTATTTATTACTTATAAATAAATAAACAAATAAAAAAACTAAATTAAATATTAAAACAATATTTATAAAGTTATATTAATTATTAATAAAACAATTAAATAAAACTATTATTAATAGCATAAATTTTATATAATATATTAACAAACAAAAATATAAATATATTTCTATATAAAACTATTTATAAATAATAAGCAACTATTAAAAAACAAAAAAAAACATTAATAAAAGCATTTGCTATTTTAACTATAGTACTTTAAGCAAAAACTATTGTAATAAAAATTAAAACGCTATAAGCTAAACTGCAATTATATTTTTAGTTTTTATAATAACAAATATTAATATATTATAATAAAAAACAAACTAAAAAACTAACTTTTAAAAAAAAAAACAAGGTTTATTTACTATAACAAAAACAAAATATAAATACTAATATTTTTTAAATTAAAATAAAACAATTAAGCAATAAATTAAAATTTAAAAAACTTGGCTTTTTTAAAATTAAAAAAGTTATTTTATTTATTAACTATAAACTATTATTACTAAAAAATATGCAAATTTATTTTATTTTTTACATTTTTTTACTAAAATTAGCATTTATTAAAATACTTATTAAAACATAACTAAAAATAAAAATAAATTAAAACGTTTATAAAGTTAAAAGTATATTAAATTTTTGTTAAAATAATAATAACTTAAAATATTTTATTAAATAAAAAGAATATTTATATGCTAATATTATTTAAAAGCTTAAAAAACACTTAAAAACTGCTAAAGTAGTTATAAATTAGTTTTACTATTAATATTTTAACTGCTTAAAACTAAAAAAAAAAGGTTAACTTTAAAAAAAACGCTTAAAAAATTTTAATTAAACTTAAATAAAGTAGCTTATGCTGCTTTAGCTTGCTTTTTTTGTTATTTTTACTTTTTTACTAGCGCTTTTTGTTCTTTTTTAATATGCTTTATTTTGTTTAGTTTATTTAAAAACTAAAACTTTTGCTAAACTATTTTAATACTTTTTGCTTTTAAAAAACGTTTTTATATATAAAGCTAAGCTAACTTGCTTAAAACAAAATTAAAGTTATTTTAAACTTATTTTAATTTTTTTTAAATTAAAAGTAATTATTGCTTTATTTGCTTTTTTTTTTTTTAAAAATAATAATGTTTAAAAATTATATTATTAATTAAATTAATTAAAACTTTTAATTTATTATAAAAGTAACTAATACGTACGTATTTAAAACAATAAAACATATTATTTATTATTTTATATATTAATAATTAATTAAAGCAGCAAAAGTAAAACATAATTTTATAGCTAATAAAATTAATAAAAAAAGCAAAAATAAGTTTTTGTTTTGTTTTAAATAAGCAGTTAGTTTTTTTAATACGCTTTAATATTATAGCATATAAAAAAAAAAAAAAAAGAAAATATTTACAAAAAATTGTTAAAATAACAATTCTAAAAAAAAAGAAATAATGTTATAAAATTAGCACAAAAATAGCTTTTAAAGCAGCTTAATGCTTTTATATATACTTTGCATTTTTTTTTTTTGCTAGTTAAAGCTAAAGTTATATAATAATTTATTTAGTTTACTAAGCTTACAATAATTTAAAGTTTATTAAGCTTATAATAATTTAAAGCTTATTAAGCTTATAATAATTTAATGCTTATTAAACTTACAATAATTTAAAAAAAGTTATTATTTTTTTTACTTTTTTTTTGTTTATATAATTATGCACTTTTTATATTTAGTTATTTATTTAGTTTTAGTTTTTTAACTATTAATTTTTTATAACTGCTAAGCATTAATATATTTATTACTTTTAATTTTTTAAGACCTTTATTAATGCATAATAGTAGAAATACTTTAAAAACCTTCTTAACGGACTACCGTTAAGAATTCTATTATTACTTGCAAATTAAGACCCTAAAGGCAAACCTGTTATATTAATATATAACAGGTCTGTTATATTAGTATAAAACTAATTAAAAAGTTAATTTTTTTAAATACCTAAAGAAATATAGTAAATAGCTTTAAGCTATTTATTATAATAAGCAATAAATAGTTATGCTACTTGTTTAACAAAAAACTTAGAAAATAAAGTAAAAAGAAAAAAAAAAAAAACAATAAAAAAAAAAAAAGCAAAAAGCTATAAGCGTTTGTATATATGTTTTAAATGTTTATATGTTATTTTTATTTATGTATAATTATAAATATTAATAAGCTATTTACTTAAATAGTTATATATATTAAGCAAAGTATTTTTGCTTAACATTAAACGTAAAGCTTAAATATTTTAGCATTTTGCTTGTTTTGTTTTTTTTGCGTTATAAAAGCTTTTTTGCTATATTTAATATAAAAACTAAAGCGTTTTTTAGTTTTTAACTATTAATGCTAATAGCTTTAAAATTATACTTATTATTAGCTGCTATATTATTTTTTTTTGCAATATAGCATGCTTACTTAAAATATTAGCTTTAAGCTATATAAATATATAAGCATACAATAAGCGTATAATTTATAATAGCGCAAGCTAGAAATATTATAACTATTTTTTTACTACTGCTAACTTATTTTTAAAAGTTTAGCATAAAGCGCTAAACTATATAGCTTAGCTATAAAATATACTTAAAAATAGCCTTAGTATTATAGCAAACTATATTTTTAAACATAAACACTAACAAAATATTAAAAAAGCTATTAATAATAGCTTTTATAGCTTTTAGTTTAACAGCAATATTTTTTAAAGCTATAGCAATATTGTTTTTAAAATAGCTTGCTAAAACTAATAAAAACAAGTTAACTAAAGCAAGCACTACTAAATTATACTTTAAAATAAGCATTTTATTAATTAGTTCTAATAAAAAAAAGTTAGCAAATATATATTTAAGTAATATTATTAAAAAAATAAAGCAATAAAAAGTATTTTATAAGCTAGCTTATAAGCAATATATTTTAATTATTTAGTAAGCATTATAGTAAATTTTGCATAAAGTTATAACTTTTTTTTATTAAGCGTATAAAAAACGCTATGTTTAATTATAACTGCTTTTAAAAACAAGTTATATATGTTTTAATATTTTACAATATTTGTTTTTAATATAAAAAAATATGCAGTTTAAAGTACTTATATAATATAACTTTAAAACGCTTACTAATAAAGCAAAGTTATTAATACAAAAAAAAAGCATAACTAAAAAACGCGTATTATTAGTACTATAAAAACTAACTAATAACACGTTTAATATTAGTGTTACTTTTACTATAAAATTAAATGTTGCTTTATATTTTGTTTTATATAATAATATAATAAAAAATAAAAAAAAGCTAATAATTATAAAACTAAAGGTTTTTTTAATATAAGTTATGCTTAGCTAATTAAAGCATACTTAAAAAGCTAATACTAAAAACTTATATAGTAAAAAAAATAAAAACAAAGCTAAAGTTAAAATCTAGCTTTTTAATATTGCTTAAGCTAATAATATTAAAGCTAAAGAAATAAATAATGCTAATAATAAATAATAAGCTTTATTAAACATTTGTTTTTAATTAATTAGCTATAAATAATATGCTTAAGTTCTGCGTAAAAACAGCAAGTTAAAAAGAATGTTTTTTATTATTAGCTTAATAATTAATTGCAATATATATAAAATCTAAAATAGTATAAAAAACAAACATACAAAAATAAAAATAAAAATCAGAATAAAAAAATTAAAAACTAATAATTATATAGAACTTTTAAAAGCAAAAGAAATATAAGCAAACTAAAAATATACTATTTTGTAAAATTGCTGAAAAAACAAAAATAAAAAAAAAAAAAAGTTAATAAAAAAAATATAATATATTAAGTATTATATTTAAAAAAGCTAACTATTTAGCAAAGTTAATTTAGTATTAAATTTACTAACTAAATATTATATAAGTTATATTTACTATTTACTTTTAGTAAATATAACTAAACTAAGTTAACTATTTTAAATAATGCTTTTAATAAATATAAAAAAAAAATGCTAATTAATTTTACTAAAGTATACTAACTTTTTATTAAAAAAATATAAAGTATAATATGCTAATTATAGCTAGCTTATTGCTATTTTTTTTTCTTTTTTATTTGGTTTATTAATAAAACTAATAGTTAAAAAAGCGTTTTTTTGCTTATAATATTTAATTATATTTTGCTTTAAGCTAAAAAAATATTAAAGTTTTAAATATTTTACTTAAAAAGCTAAGCTTTATAATTAATGCTTTATTTTTAAAAAAGCTATTATATATAGTTTAATAAGCTTTATAGATTTATTTTATAAAAGCTCCGTAAAATAAGCCTAAGTATAAATATAAATCTGCTTTTAAGTTTTGCGCTAAAATTATAATATTTTTATAAAAGCGTTAAAAATATACGTTTATTATAAGTTATATTACGTAAGCATTAGTTATAGTATATATATTAAACAGCAAATATTTATTATTAAAAGCTAACTACTACTAGTAAAAAATCGTAAATAAAGTTATAAGTATAACAAAAGCAATAAATTAAAAATAAAAGCATAAATATATTATAACTAGTAAGCTACTATGGTTTAATAAATAATATTAAATAAAACTTAATAAAGTTTATTTAATAAAAATGCTTATAAAAAGGTTTAAATTTATATTTGCTACTTTTAATATTTTTTTTAATAAAGTAGCTATACTATTATATAACATAGTTATAAATTAACTTATAAGTTCGTTTGATTTTTTTAAGCTATTGTTTTGTTTTATTATATTTTTTTTAATACTTATAGCATTTAAACATTAAGCCGGTTTTTTTTTTCCTTTATTTTAAGCGTTTTTTTATATAAACTACTATTAATTATTTTGCTAATAAAAATTAAGCATATATTACTTGCTTTTAAAGCAGCTTTACTTTTAAACTTTGCTTTAATTTTAATATTTAACGTATAAAATATATTTTTAATATTAGCTAAAACATTACTAATTTAACTTTTTATATTTATTAGCTATTATAACCTTTTAAAAAAATACAATTTATTTTATATACTAAAATCTCTAATTTAACTACTTTAATTATTAAGTGCAGCTAAAAATAAATATTAAACTTAATTACTTTAAGCTTAACTATTTTAACTATTAAATGCAATAAAATAGTTAAAAAAAATACTTTTAGCATTAAAAGTTTTTATTATAAATTTACATATTTTTTTAAATTTATTGCTATTTTAATTTAGCTAAGCTTAAACTATTGTTTAATTAAGCTATATTACTTAATATTTGTTTTAACTTATTTTAGTACTAAGTACTTCTTTTTTAATAAGCTAGTTAAGCTTAAAACTTAAATTGTTTTTTATTTTAAAAGTTATTATATAATAATATTTATTGCTTTAGCTTCGCTTATATATTTAAAAAAGTAGCTTTTTTATTTGTTATATTTTAACGGATTAAAGCTAGGCTTAAATAAAAGCTAGCTAAGCTAACTTTATAACTTTATAGCTTAAGCTAAACTAAATTTTAGTAAAAACTACAGCAAAAGGTTATTTATATACTATTTATAGCAATACTTATTAGTTTTAGTATAATAAAATAAATTATGCTTATTAAAGATTATTTATGTTAAGAAAATTTAAAAAATATATGTTTATGCTAATATTTTATAGCAAAATTTAAAAGTTAAATAAAAATTTAAAAAATAAGCTGCTAAATAACTAAAATAGATTTTTATATAAAAAACAGGCTTAAATTTTACAAAAAGGTCTAAATAATAACTACATAAAAAAAAAACAAAAGCAAATAAATTATTGCTTTAAATAAAATTGCTTTATTTTTGTTTAGCAGCTATAATATAAATATTTTAAATTAATATTTTAAGCTTTTTACCTAAGCTTACTAAAAGCATTTCTAAATATATAAACACTTAAAACTACTTTATAAAAAAAAGTATAATATTTAAAATAAAAATATAGTTTATTAAGCAACGCTTAGCTAACTAAGCTAAACATTTGCAATATTATAAAAAAGTTATAAAGTTGTTTTAGCTAGCTAAGCTAAAACACCTTATAACTTTTTTATAATACTTTTATTATATAATAATAACTATAAAATATGTTTTTAAAAATTTCTTGTTTAACTTTTACTTTGCTTGTTTAATTATTTAGGAAATAAAATAGCATTATGTATAAAATAAGTAAAATTATATAAAGCAGCGCATTTATATTATACGTTATAATAATTAAATAAAGCTGCACACTTAGGCTTCTAAAAACTATTATTAAGGTTAAATATATATTTAGCAATATTAATTACTGCCTTTTTTTTTTTTTTTTTTTAAAATAGTTGTTATATAAAAGTAAATATATACTATTATTACATTAAACGTAATAATAGCAGCATTTTGTTTAACAATAATAAACTAGCATATATATAAACAATAATTATGTTATAAAATTAGCACAAAGGTGGTCTTTAAAGCAGCTTAATGCCTTTATATATACTTTGCACCTCTTTTTTTGCTAGCTAAAGCTAAAGTTACGTAACGATTTACTTAGCTTACTAAGCTTATAATAATTTAAAGCTTACTAAGCTTATAGTAATTTAAAGCTTACTAGGCTTATAGTAATCTAGTGCTTACTAAACTTGCAGTAATTTAAAAAAAATTACTATTTTTTTTACTTTTTCTTTATTTATATAAACATGCACTTTTTATATTTAGTTACTTATTTAGTTTTAATTTTTTAGCTATTAATTTTTTATAATTACTAAGCATTAATACATTTATTACTTTTAATCTTTTAAAACTTTTATTAATGCATAGTAATAAAAGTACTTTAAAAACCTCTTTAATAAACTACTATTAAAAATCTTATTATTACTTGCAAATTAAAACCTTAAAAATAAACCTGTTATATTAATATATAATAAGTTTGTTATATTTTAATAGCTTTTTAATTAATAAAACCTAACATATAAAAATAAATATTAGTATAAAAAGTTAAATAATAAATAATTTATAAAATAAACTTTTAAAAATATATTAAAAAAATATTTAAAAAACAGAAATGTTAAATAGTATTACATAAGTAAACCTTATTTAATAATTAATAAACTAGATTAAAGTTATGCTACTAAAAACAAAAAGTTAAAAATTAAGTTTAAAAATTTTAAAGACTTTTAAAACTAGTAACGTATTAAAACAATAAACTTTAATATTTTTACTAGCTACTTTTATTAAAAAAAAAGCAGTAATAAAAAAAAAAAAGTTAAGCAGCAGTAATAAAAAAGAACTAATATTAATGCTAATACTATAAAGCAAACTAGTTGCTTTAATTTAAAAAATAGCTTAAATATTAAGCGTTATAACTTTTAAACTAGCATAAATATTAGCTATAATAATTAAAGCAGCAATAATAATTACTATTATAATAATAAATTAAAGTTTTAAATAAGTAATTATATTATAACTAATATTAATATTATTATTAATAAACTTAATGCTTATTTTTATTACTGTTATACTTAAAATAATAACTTAAAATAAAAAACTTAACTTTTTATTACTATTGCTATTTTTATTATTAAGATTATTTATAATATTAAAAATGCTAAACATTAAAAGTTTTAAACTTATTGCTTTAAAGCTTTATAATAAATTTATAAATATAAAAACTTTTTTAATTTATGCTAAACTTTATTTAAAATAGCATTTTATTATTATTATAAAAAAAAACTAAAAAATAATAACTATTTTATAATTTTTATTAAAAAAAGTACTAAAAT
>MU401084.1:0-10409 GCA_022578965.1 Xylaria sp. FL1777 | reverse complement strand
AAAGAACTTCTTAAATATAGCTTATAAAATTATTACATCTTTATTAAAAAAAAATATTAACTAAAGCTTTATTAAGTATACTACATAAGCTTAAACAAAACAAATACTTTATAAAAATACATTTAAAAAAACCTAGCAAAAAAATTCTTAAAAAAGTTTTAATTATTTATTAAATATTTTATAATGCTAGTACTAAAAATAAAAGATAAAAAACAACTAATTAATAAAAAAAAAAAACTAATATAACAAATAATAATTAATTATTAACTATTAAACATAATTACTATTATAAATAAATACTTCTTTACTTTATTAGTAATTATAAAAAAAAACATTAGCTAAGCAAAATAATTTATAGTAGTTAATATTTTAAATAAATATTATACTATTAAAATAACTAAAAAAATAAAATAAAAAACCGTTATATAAATAATATATAAATTATATAAATATATAGTTATACTATAAAAACTATAAAATGTACTAGCTAGCTTTTAATATATAATAATAATAATTTTACAGAAGTTTTTAAACAAGTTTATATTTATTTACTTAAATAATATTCTAATTTATTTTAAAACGCTAAAAGAACACAAAAAATATATAACTTAAATATTAAAAACACTTAAACAAGCAAAATTACAACTTAATACAAAAAAATATATATAGCATACATAAAAAATTAATTTTTTAAAATTTATAATTACCTTAAAACAAATATAAATTTAACAGTTAAAAATTAATACAGTATAAAACTAAAAAATACTTAACTTAGCTACTATTATAAACATATAACAAGCATTAAGATTTTTAAACTATATTTAAATATTAATTTAAAACTTTAAAAAAATAGCATTTTATTTTACAAAGTATACAAAAAAAAAATACAAAAAAAAATCCTTTTTAATTTTAAAAAAAGCTTAAAAAGCTTTTAAAAAACTAAAATTAAAAGTTATTTCTGACTTTATAGTTAAACTATTTAATTTATAAAAAAAAAAAAAGCTAAAAATAAATGCTTTAAATAATATAATTGCAAAAGTTCTAAAATAACTAAAAAACAACAAAAAATAGCACTTAATAACTTATTATTTTAAAGCACTACAAAACGCAGCATTATAATACCTTATATATAACAAAGAACTACTTGCAATTATTACAGCACTTAAAAAGTAAAAACCGTTTTTTATAAAAACTACAAAGCTAATTAAAATTTATTTAAATCATTAAAACCTAACAAAATTTATAACTATATAAAAAATTACTAAATAATATAAAAATTAAATAGTTTTTTTTTTTAAATTTAACTTTAAAATATGTTACATTAAAAAAAAAAAAAACATTTAAGCAAACATATTTAGCTAATAAAGTTAAAAAAGATTTAAAGTTTCAAAAAAAAACATTTAAGTATTATATCTTTAAAAAAATAAAAGCTTAAAAGTTAAAGTTATACTTAAAAACCTTATAAATATATAGCTACAATAAGCTTATAACTTAAAAAAGTTAGCATAACTATAAAAGCACAAAAAATCAAAAAATAACAAGCTAATATATAAACGCAAAGTTTACTTACTAAAATCCTTACAAAACAAGTTTATTAAAAAATTCCATAAACACCCACAAATAAATAAACAAACAAAAAAACTAAACTAAATACTAAAACAATATCTATAAAGTTATATTAACTACTAATAAAACAATTAAGTAAAACTATTATTAATAGCACAGATTTTATATAACACATTAATAAACAAAAATATAAATATATTTTTACATAAAGCTATTTATAAACAGCAAGCAACTACTAAAAAACAAAAAAAAACACTAATAAAAGCACTTGCTATTTTAACTATAGCACCTTAAGTAAAAACTATTATAATAAAGATTAAAACGCTATAAACTAAACTACAACTATGCCTTTAATTTCTATAATAATAAATGTTAATATATTATAACAAAAAACAAACTAAAGAATTAACTTTTAAAAAAAAAAACAAAGTTTACTTACTATAACAAAAACAAAATGCAAACATTAATATTTTTTAAATTAAAACAAAATAACTAAGCAATAAATTAAAATTTAAAAAACTTAGCTTTTTTAAAATTAAAAAAGTTATTTTATCTACTAACTATAAACTATTATTACTAAAAAATATATAAATCTACTTTATTTTTTATATTTTTTTACTAAAACTAGCATTTATTAAAATACTTATTAAAACATAACTAAAAATAAAAACAGATTAAAACATTTATAAAGTTAAAAATATACTAGATTTCTGTTAAAACAACAATAATATTAAGTATTTTATTAAATAAAAAAAAAAAAAACACCTGTAGTATATTAAAAGAGCAAACAAATTTTCAACTAGGCTACTAGTTATTATATAACCTAAAAAAAGCACGTAGAATAGCTAAATAAGTTCTAAATATAAAAAGGCTTAGCTATTATAACGTAGCTAAAAAACTAATTAAGTTATAAGCAGCTGCAAAAATACAAAAATAAAGGCTTTTAAATATAAAGCAAAAACAGCTAAGCATTAATACTAGCTTTCCTTCGAGCTAAAAAAGGTTTACTATAACTATAAAGCAAAAGCTAAAGCAGCTATTATAAAGCTATTTACTACTTATAGTTTTAAAAAAGCTGCTTATTATAAGCTTACGTTTATAAACTTTAAAGTAAAATATAATACAATAAAGTACTAAAAATAGCAATATAAAATTATAAACATAAAACTACAAAAATTAAAAAGCATACATTATAAAAAAGCAAAGTAATTAAGCAATTCTATTAAGCACTAAATACTAAAATTTTACTAAAACTCCTAGTTATTAAATATATAATAATGCTAACTTTTAAAAGTTACATAAACATTTTTTAACTGGCTTATTTATGTAGAACTTCTGGCTTTTTTACTTGCTGCAGCTTTTTTTGCCTCCTTAATTGCAACTTAAAGTTATATACTAGCTATAAGTGCAGCTTAAATATCTTTATTAATACAAAAACAACGTGCAGCTATATAAGCCTTAATAAACAATTAAAGTTTTTTATTAATTCTTTTAAGCTAAAAAATTATTAGTAGCACTTAGAATTAAAAAAACTTTAATAGTTAAAATAAGCATAAAATAAAGCTTAAAAACGTGCAAATACTAACATAATTAAAAATACTTATAAAACTACAATTGCTACTTTTAGTGCTTACTTTGCTTTTTTTATATTATAAGCACTTAGTAAACTTGCTAGTAATATTACAAGCATAAAAATTATTAATGTTTTTATATAGTTAGCATAAAAAAAACAGCAATAAAAAGTATATAATATATTATTATAACATAAGCAATATAGTAATAGCACAGTTTAAGCATTTTAGCGTGCTTAATAAATATAAATTTTAAAGCTATTAGTAACATTTTAACGCAAAGCACTAAAACACCTACCCTTATTTCAAAAATTAGCGTTATAGCAAGAAAACATAACAACAAGTAATTATAAAAGCTTAAACTATATAGTAGCAAGCTATTAGCTATTTTATTTAATACTATAAATTAAATAACTAGTAAAAACTACAGTAAAATAACTTATAACCTTAAATATATAAGCTTAACATTAGTTAGCATATATACTTAAGCTAAACTAATTATAAATACGTACTATAAAAAGCACAGCAGCTATAACAAAATAAATTTTTATATAACTATAACGTATTAATAACTAATTATATTATAAACTAAGCACTTTAATATACTAAAGCAAGCATAAGCTAAACATATAATAATAGTAATAGTAAAAATAATAAAATTAATAATTAAAAAAGGAAAAAATTAGCATAAATAGCTAAGTAAAATAACTTACTACTTATTGCTACTTTATATTGCTTAATATATAAACTACTTATAAGCTATGCTTACTTAATAAGCTTACTATAAAAAACATAAAAGTAGCTCAAAAAATAAATATGCAAAAAGTAAACTAAAAAGTAATAAATAATTAACTTTGCTTATAACTTAGTTATAACTTAGTTATAAAAAAACTAATGCAGCAAAAAGCTAATAGTAATACTAAAGCAAGCAAACTATAATGCATTAGCAATACAATAAAAAAAAGTTTAAAAAAAAACTAAGAAAAAAAAGCAGCATATTTAGCTAAATAAGTGCTAAAACTAAAAAAACTGCTATAAGTAACACAAAGCAAGCAGCAATACTAAAGCAAGCAAACTACAAAGCAAAAAAAATACAAAAAAAAAAAAACTACAAAGTAATTACGTAAAGGTATATATACTTAGTTAACAATATATCACAAGTAAACAAACAACCTAAAAACAAAAAAGTAAAAAGCAAAGCACTTAATAAAATTGTAGCAAAACTAGTGCAACTTAAAAATAAATATAAGATGTTTTTACTTAGCTACTAGAAAAAAAGTAAGCTGCTTATGGCTCGCTTTTGACCCATAAGCACGGTTTTTACCTATATATATAAAAAATAAAAACCGGCATAACCAATAAGCCGTTAGCCCAAGTAATACAATATATAAATAAAAAAAATATTTATACGCTAATAATACTTAAAAACTTAAAAAACACCTAAAAACCGCTAAAATAATTATAAACTAGTTTTACTATTAATACTTTAACTAGCTAAAACTAGAAAAAAAAAATCAACCTTAAATAAAACGTTTAACGCGTTTTAATTAAATTCAAACAAAGCAGCTTATGTTATTTTAGCTTGCTTTTTTTATTATTTTTGCTTTTTTGCTAGCGCTTTTTGTTTTTTTTTAATACGCTTTATTTTATTCAATTTATTTAAGAACTAAAGCTTTTGCTAAACTATTTTAATATTTTTTGCTTTTAAAAAACGTTTTTATATATAAAGCTAAGCTAACTTGCTTAAAACAAAATTAAAGCTATTTTAAGCTCGTTTTAATTTTTTTTAAACTAAAAATAGCTATTATTTTGCTTGCTTTTTTTTTTTTTTAAAATAACAATGCTTAAAAACTATGTTGTTAATTAAGTTAATTAAAACTTTTAATTTATCGCAAAAATAACTAGCACGTATGCATTTAAAACAACAAAACATATTATCTGTTATTTTGCACGTTAATAACTAATTAAAGCAGCAAAAATAAAGCATAACTTTATAGCTAGTAAAATTAATAAAGAAAGCAAAAACAAGTTTTTGCTTTATTTTAAATAAGCAGTTAATTTTTTTAATACGCTTTAACATTATAACATATAGGAAAAAAAAAAAAAAAGAATACTTATAGAAAATTATTAAAACAACAATTTTAGAAAAAAAGGAATAATATTACAAAATTAGCACAAAAAGCAGCTTAATACTTTTATATATACTTTGTACCTCTTTTTTTGTTAGCTAAAGCTAAAATTACGTAATAATTTACTTAGCTTACTAAACTTACAGTAATTTAAAACTTACTAAGCTTATAATAATTTAAAGTTTATTAAGCTTATAGTAATTTAATGCTTACTAAACTTGCAGTAATTTAAAAAAAATTACTATTTTTTTTACTTTTTTTTTGTTTATATAATTATATACTTCTTATATTTAGTTATTTACTTAGTTTTAGTTTTTTAGCTATTAATTTCCTTATAATTGCTAAGCACTAATATACTTTTATTTTTAATCTTTTAAAACCTTTATTAATGCATAGTAGTAAAAGTACTCCGAAAACCTCTTTAACGAACTACTATTAAGGATTTTATTATTACTTGCAAATTAAGACCCCAAAAGTAAACCCGTTATATTAATATATAATAAGTTTATTATAAGGTGGTCTTTAAAGCGGCTTAATGCTTTTATATATATTATGCACTTTTTCTTTTGTTAGCTAAAGCTAAAGTTATATAACAACTTATTTAGCTTATTAAGCTTATAATAATTTAAGGCTTACTAAGCTTACAATAATTTAAGGCTTACTAAGCTTATAGTAATTTAGTGCTTACTAGATTTGCAGTAATTTAAGAAAAATTATTACTTTTTTTACCTTTTTTTTGTTTATATAATTATGCATTTTTTATATTTAGTTATTTATTTAGTTCTAGTTTTTTAGCTATTAATTTTTTATAATTACTAAGCACTAATATACTTATTACTTTTAATTCTTTAAGATTTCTATTAATGCATAGTAATAAAAGTACTTTAAAAACTTTTTTAATGAACTACTATTAAAAATCCTATTATTACTTATAAATTAAGACTTTAAAAGTAAACCTGTTATATTAATATATAATAAGTTTATTATACTTTAATAGCTTTTTAATTAATAAAACTTAATATATAAAAATAAATATTAGTATAAAAAGTTAAGTAATAAATAATTTACAAAATAAATTTTCAGAAGTATATCAAAAAGATATTTAAAAGACAAAAATGCTAAATAGTATTACATAAGTAAACTTTATTTAATAACTAATAAACTAAATCTAAGTTATACTATTAAAAACAAAAAGTTAAAAATTAAGTTTAAAGATCTTAAAAACTTTTAAAACTAATAACGTACTAAAATAACAAACTTTAATACTTTTATTAGCTATTTCTATTAAAAAAAAAGCAATAGTAAAAAAAAAAAAGTTAAGCAATAATAATAAAAAAAAACTAACGCTAATGCTAGCGCTACAAAGCAAACTAGTTGCTTTAACTTAAAAAACAGCTTAAATATTAAGCGTTACAACTTTTAAACTAGCATAAATATTAGCTATAGTAATTAAAGCAGTAATAATAATTGCTATTATAATAAATTAAAGCTTTAAACAAGTAATTATATTATAACTAATATTAATATTACTACTAGTAAACTTAATGCTTATTTTTATTACTATTACACTTAAAGTAATAACTTAAAATAAAAAACCTAATTTTTTATTACTACTATTGCTTTTATTATTAAGATTATTTATAATGTTAAAAATACTAAACTGTTATAAAATTAGCACAAGGGTGGCCTTTAAAGCAACTTAATGCCTTTATATATACTTTGCACCTTTTTTTTTTGTTAGCTAAAGCTAAGGTTACGTAATAACTTATTTAGCTTACTAAACTTATAGTAATTTAAAGCTTATTAAGCTTATAGTAATTTAAAGCTTACTAAGCTTATAGTAATTTAATGTTTACTAAACTTATAATAATTTAAAAAAAGTTATTACTTTTTTTACTTTTTTTTTGTTTATATAATTATATACTTTTTATATTTAGTTATTTATTTAGTTTTAGTTCTTTAGCTATTAATTTTTTTATAACTGCTAAGCATTAATATACTTATTATTTTTAATTTTTTAAAACCTTTATTAATGCATAGTAATAAAAGTACTTTAAAAACCTTTTTAACAGACTACTATTAAAGATTTTATTATTATTTATAAATTAAAACCTTAAAAGTAAACTTATTATATTAATATATAATAGGTTTATTACATTTTAATAACTTTTTAATTAATAAAACTTAATATACAAAAACAAATATTAATATAAAAAGTTAAATAATAAACAATTTATAAAATAAACTTTTAAAAGTATACTAAAAAAATATTTAAAAAATAAAAATGTTAAATAGCATTACGTAAGTAAACTTTACTTAATAACTAATAAACTAGATTTAAGTTATACTATTAAAAACAAAAAGTTAAAAATTAAGTTTAAAAATCTTAAAAACTTTTAAAACTAATAATATATTAAAACAACAAACTTTAGCACTTTTATTAGCTATTTTTATTAAAAAAAAAGCAATAGCTAAAAACAAAAAGTTAAACAATAATAGTAAAAAAAAACTAATATTAATATTAGCATTATAAAATAAACTAGTTGCTTTAACTTAAAAAACAGCTTAAATACTAAGCATTATAACTTTTAAACTAACATAAATACTAGTTATAATAATTAAAGCAATAATAATAATTATTACTACAATAATAAATTAAAGTTTTAAATAAATAATTATATTATAACTAATATTAATATTATTATTAGCAAACTTAATGCTTATTTTTATTATTGCTACACTTAAAGTAATAATTTAAAATAAAAAACTTAACTTTTTATTATTACTACTGCTTTTATTATTAAAATTATTTATAATGTTAAAAATATTAAATATTAAAAGTTTTAAACTTACTGCTTTAAAGCTTTATAATAAATCTATAAATATAAAAGCTTTTTTAATTTATATTAAACTTTATTTAAAATAGCATGCTACTACTATTACAAAAAAAAACTAAAAAATAATAACTACTTTATAATTTTTATTAAAAAAAGTACTAAAATAGTTTTAATTTATTTTAAAAAATTTTTTAAAAGCTAATAAGTTAATTAACTTTAAGCTAAAAACAAAAAAAATTTTTAAAAACTACGTTAAGTTTAAAAATTAAATAAAAGTATTATTTAAAAATACTTAAAAAGCAAAACATGCAAAAAAAGCATTTTATTGCTTAAAATAAACAAAAGCAGCAATAAATTACGCTATAAAATTTAAACAATTAGCAATAATTTTAAAATTGCTTAAGTTTGCACTATTTTACTTATTTTATAGTAAACTTAAAACTTAAGTTTAAAACAAACTATATAAAATAAATAAACTAGCAAAAATTAATACGTATATTAATATAGCTATTATAATTAATTAATAATTATTTAATTAGTACTTTAAAACTAAAAAAACTAAAAAAAACAAAAAAAAGAATACTTAAAAAAGTATTAAATAAAAATTTAAGCAAATTAATAAAATCTAGAAATAATAACCTTAAAATATGTTTAAAGTTAAATGTTATAACTATAAAAAAAAAAAACACTTTTAAAAACAATGCTAATTTAAAAAAAAAAACAAAAAAAAAAGCTATAAAAAAAGAAAGATTTTTTAACTTAAAAAAAAAGTACAAGTTATAAAAGTTTAAAACAATAAAAAACAATAAAGCAATTTAAAAAATACGTTTTTAAAGCAAAAGTATAAAGTTGTTATTTTAAGTTAAAACAAAAGTATTATACTAAATAAATTTAAATGCTTTATTTATATAAGTTAAAATAAATAAACATATAAATATTATTTAAAAACTTTATAGTTATTAAAATAAATTATAAAAAAATATATTTATTATATAAACAATTAAAGTTGTTTAATATATAACTTAAAAAAATAGTTTAACTAAAAATAACAAACAATAAAAAATAATAAATTAATATAGTTAGTAAACTTATAAAGCTATAAAAACTTTAAACTATTAAAGCTTAAAATATAGCTTAAAAAAAAGTTATGTTTAAAAAAATAAAACTATAACTATAAATAGTATAATTATTAAACTAATTATAAACTATTAAAATACTTAGTTATTAAATAAACTTAAAAAAACAAAACTTATAAAACTTTAAAATAAAAATAAAT
Source organism: Xylaria sp. FL1777 (assembly GCA_022578965.1). Lineage (NCBI taxonomy): Eukaryota > Fungi > Ascomycota > Sordariomycetes > Xylariales > Xylariaceae > Xylaria > Xylaria sp. FL1777. The sequence continues at coordinate 1,030 of MU401084.1, read as the reverse complement.
AAAATTAAAAGCTATAAAAAACACTACAAAAAAAGAACTAATAAAAATAAATAAAGTATTTTTATAGCTTAAACTGCTTTAAATATAACAAAACAAAAAAGCATTAATAGTTAGTACAAAAATTAATACGTTTTAAAAACTAAAGCTAGTAATTTAATTAATTATTAAAAGTTATTATTATAACAGAATTATAATAAAAAACAATAATAATATTTTACGCTTAAAAGATTTAAAACATAATAAAGTATTATAAAATTGCTATATAATATATTATTGCTATTAATATTTACTTAATAAATTAAAAAATAATTAGTTTTTTAAACAAATTATAAAAATAAAAATATAAAACTTTTATAAATTAAAATAATTAGTTATAACTATAGTTTATTACAAAAATTTACAAAAATTTATAACATTTAAAAAAATTTTTAATTATATTTATAATACTATTTTAAAAAAATATAAAAATAACTGCTATAAATATTACTAGCTAATTAAAGCATAATTATATTAAAAAATAGTTGCTAAAAGCAAAAAAGCTTAAAAACTGCAATTTAAAGCTTAACTAAAAGCAAAAATAAAACAAAGCGCAATAATATTTAAAATGCAAAATAAAACAAGCATTTAAACATTTTACAAAAAAAAATCAAAAAACAAAATAAGCATTTACTAAAAAAGCAGCAAATAGCTAAAAAAACTAAAGCTTTATAAAAAGTTTAATGTAATAACTAGCAAAACTAATTTAAAGTTAAACTTATATATTAAAAAAAAAATATAACACTTTAATTAACTTAAAAGCATAAATTAATATAATTTTACTTAAAGTAATAAAATAAAATAAAATTTTTTAAAAATATAAGTAAAAATCTTAAAAAATTAAAAGATTTAATAAAAGTACTTCTAGCTATAATAATAATTATATACTTAAAAAAACCAAACTTTTTAATATATTTATATAAAAATATAAAAAACAAATTATATTAAATATTACTAATATATTTAATTATAACATTATTTTAAAAATATTATA
>MU401083.1:0-10453 GCA_022578965.1 Xylaria sp. FL1777 | reverse complement strand
GTTTAAATGTTAATTTAAAACTTTAGAAAAATAGCATTTTACTTTATAAAATATATAAAGAAAAAATACAAAAAAAAATCCTTTTTAATTTTAAAGAAAGCTTAAAAAGCTTTTAAAGAACTAAAACTAAAAGTTATTTTTAACCTTGTGGTTAAATTATTTAATCTATAGAAAAAAAAAAAGCTAAAAATAAATGCTTTAAATAATATAATTATAAAAGTTTTAAAATAACTAAAAAATAACAAAAAATAGCACTTAGTAGCTTATTATTTTAAAGCACTATAAAATGTAGCATTATAATACCTTATATATAATAAAGAACTATTTATAATTATTATAGCACTTAAAAAGTAAAAACTATTTTTTATAAAAACTATAAAGCTAATTAAAATTTATTTAAATTATTAAAACTTAACAAAATTTATAATTATACAAAAGATTACTAAACAATATAAAAATTAAATAGTTTTTTTTTTTAAGTTTAACTTTAAAATATATTATATTAAAAGAAAAAAAAACATTTAAGCAAATATACTTAATTAATAAAGTTAAAAAAGATTTAAAGTTTTAAAAAAAAACATTTAAGTGCTATATTTTTAAAAAAATAAAAGCTTAAAAATTAAAATTATATTTAAAAACTTTATAAATATATAGCTATAATAAAGTTATAACTTAAAAAAGTTAGCATAACTATAAAAATATAAAAAATTAAAAAATAACAAGCTAGAATATAAATATAAGGTTTATTTACTGAAATTTTTACGAAATAAGTTTATTAAAAAATTTTATAAACACTTATTATATAAACATTAAAAAGCAACAAAAATAGTTTAATAATTATAAAAAAAATATAATTTTTTAAAACTATAAAACATAGTTAAATTTATTATAAAAAAGTGCAATATTTGTAATAAAGCTAAAATAGCTTAATATAAGCTTTATAAACTGCTATAACTTATATAAATACTTAAATAAGCATAGCATACTATTGCTTAAAATTTTATTATAGTATTATTTTTATTAACTAATTTAATTATAAAAGTATAATACAATAAAATATAAATTATTATTAATAAATTTACTAAGTATGCTTACTTTTTATTATTTAAAAAAAATATAATAGTTAAATAACTTGCATATATTTTTATATGTTAATATTTAAATAAGCATAAGCTATTAAAAAAAATTATTTTAAACTAAAATAAATTATTTATTTTTAAGTTTAAAACTAGCTTTTTTAAATTTATTAGTATTAAACTAAAGTTTTTAATTGCTTACTATTTATAAACAAATAAACAAATAAAAAAACTAAACTAAATATTAAAATAATATTTATAAAGTTATATTAACTATTAATAAAACAATTAAATAAAACTATTATTACTAGCATAAATTTTATATAATATATTAATAAACAAAAATATAAATATATTTTTGCATAAAGCTGTTTATAAATAATAAGCAACTATTAAAAAACAAAAAAAAACATTACTAAAAGCATTTGCTATTTTAACTATAATACTTTAAGCAAAAACTATTATAATAAAAATTAAAACGCTATAAGCTAAACTATAATTACGTTTTTAATTTTTATAACAATAAATGTTAATATATTATAACAAAAAACGAACTAAAAAACTAACTTTTAAAAAAAAAAACAAAGTTTATTTGTTATAACAAAAATAAAATATAAACATTAATATTTTCTAAATTAAAACAAAACAATTAAGCAATAAATTAAAATTTAAAAAACTTAGCTTTTTTAAAATTAAAAAAGTTATTTTATTTATTAACTATAAATTGTTATTACTAAAAAATATGCAAATTTACCTTATTTTTTATATTTTTTTATTAAAACTAGCATTTATTAAAACATTTATTAAAACATAACTAAAAATAAAAACAAATTAAAACGTTTATAAAATTAAAAATATATTAAATTTTTATTAAAACAATAGTAACTTAAAGTATTTTATTAAATAAAAAAGATATTTATATGCTAATAATATTTAAAAACTTAAAAAACACTTAAAAACTGCTAAAATAATTATAAATTAGTTTTATTGCTAATATTTTAACTGCTTAAAACTAAAAGAAAAAAGTTAACTTTAAAAAAAACGCTTAAAAAATTTTAATTAAACTTAAATAAAGTAGCTTATATTACTTTAGCTTGCTTTTTTTGTTATTTTTGCTTTTTTGCTAGCGCTTTTTGTTTTTTTTTAATGCGTTTTATTTTGTTTAGTTTATTTAAAAACTAAAGCTTTTATTAAACTATTTTAACATTTTTTGCTTTTAAAAAACGTTTTTATATATAAAACTAAGCTAACTTACTTAAAACAAAATTAAAGCTATTTTAAGCTTGTTTTAATTTTTTTTAAACTAAAAATAACTATTGCTTTGTTTGCTTTTTTTTTTTTTTAAAACAACAATGTTTAAAAACTATATTATTAATTAAATTAATTAGAACTTTTAATTTATTACAGAAATAATTAATGCATATACATTTAAAACAACAAAACATATTATTTATTATTTTGTATATTAATAACTAATTAAAGCAGCAAAAGCAAAGCATAACTTTATAGCTAATAAAATTAATAAAAAAAGCAAAAATAAGTTTTTGCTTTGTTTTAAATAAGCGGTTAGTTTTTTTAATACGCTTTAATATTATAACATATAAAAAAAAAAAAAAAAAAATACTTACGGAAAATTATTAAAATAATAATTTTAAAAAAAAAGAAATAATATTATAAAATTAGCACAAAAGTAGCTTTTAAAGCAGCTTAATGCTTTTATATATACTTTGTACTTTTTTTTTTGCTAACTAAAGCTAAAGTTATATAATAACTTATTTAGCTTATTAAGCTTATAATAATTTAAAGCTTATTAAGCTTACAGTAATTTAAAGCTTACTAAGCTTATAGTAATTTAATGCTTATTAAACTTACAATAATTTAAAAAAAATTACTACTTTTTTTATTTTTTCTTTGTTTATATAATTATATACTTTTTATATTTAGTTATTTATTTAGTTTTAGTTTTTTAGCTATTAATTTTTTATAACTGCTAAGCATTAATATATTTATTATTTTTAATCTTTTAAAACTTTTATTAATATATAGTAATAAAAGTACTCCGAAAACTTTTTTAACGGATTACTGTTAAAGATTTTATTATTACTTGTAAATCAAGATTCTAAAGGCAAACCTGTTATATTAATGTATAATAGGTCTATTATAATAATAAAGTAAAAAAAGCGCAAAAACATAACTAAAAACAAGCATTTATAAAAATATCTAAAAATTTTAAGTTATTATAAAGCTTAGCTAAATAAGCAAAGTTTGCTTATAAGCTAGCTTTAAAAGTTACTGTAATTTTACTGCTAAAACAAACAAAAAGTAAACTGCTTTTTGCTAATACTTTTAAAAAAAAAACAGCTTTACTAATAAAACGTTTTTTTTTTGTATTACTAGTAAACCTATTTAATATACTTAAAAAAAACCTAACTTATAATAGCTATTAAAAGTTTATAATTAACGTTAACATAAAAAAAAAAAACATAATATTGCTAATATAAAAGTTAGCGCTATAAAAAGCGTTAAAAAACAATTTGCTATTTAATAGCTTTTTTAAAGCTTATAAACTTACTTTAGCAAAAAAAATAGCAATATTATATATTACTAGCTTTTTATTAAAGTATTACTTAATACAATTTAAGCAAACAAAAATAATAATTATACTTAAACCTAAAAAATCAAAAAAAACTAAAAGAATAGCTAAAAAGTAGCGCTTTATTATGCTTATTTATATAATAAAAAAAGTACTAAAAAAAAAGCTATATTATTACATAATAAAAGTAGCTAAGCAGGAAAATTTTCTACTAAACAACTAAATAAGTAATAAACAAAACAAGTTAATAAACGCAGCTATTAAACTAGTATTAAAAACAGCAAAAAAAGCAATTAGTAAAAAAAGCATAACGTTTTTACTACAGCTAAATATTATAAAAGCTTTTAATATTATTAACAAAAAAAAAATCATATATATTTTGCAATAAAAAGGCTTTTTTTTTTAAATAATTATATAAGTAAACTTTTTTATATTAAATTATATAGTACGTTTTTGCTTTAATAAAGCAGTATTTTAGCTAATAGCACTAAAAGCTAAAGTTTTTTAAAAGTTTTTGCTTTTATTTCTTTTTTTCTTTTTATATATTTTAATACTTTATAACAATTTTGCTATATATTAAAAGCTAATAATAGTTAGCTTTGCTAATAATATTAACTTTATTACAGCAAACCTAAATATAAAACAAAACTATAAAGCTTTAAAAATAGCATAAAAAACATATAAAAGCTAAACAAAACAACATAAAATAAAGTTTGCACTGCAAAAAAGCAAATTAATGTATTTTTTTAGCAATAAAACAATATTTATGCAAATAATACACTTTTTTAACGTAATAGTATACTTAAAAAATAGCGCAAAGTTTTTAAAAGTATAGTTTAACAAAAATATAAAATAAAAAAAATACTTAATAAAGCTTAAAAGAAAATTAAGCATTTAGTTATATGTAATAATTAAGCTATAAAACTTTATATAAAGCAATAATGTAGCAAAAGCAAAGCAAGTATACGTTATAATAGTGCAAAGCACTTTAGCTTATAGTGCAATAACTTAATATAAAAACTTTAAAAAAAACAAAACAAAAAGCATTGCTAACTTATTAGTAATAACTTAAAATAAGTACTTTAAACGTATAGCTAAAGCCTTTAAAGCAACTAAAATAAAGCACTTAAAAACTAAAATAAAGATTTTTTTTATTAACTTATATTTTAACAGTAAAACAGTAGCTTGCAAGCATTATATAAAAAGCTTAGCAGCTAAAAAGTTAATTTAAAAAGCAATAAAAAAAATTAAAACTTTTATTTAAAACATAAAAGCTTAAAAAGCTAAAAATTAAACAAAAAGCAAGCTTATAAGCAATAATAAAAGCATAGCTAAAAAAAATCTAACGCTAGCTTTAAACTTTTAGCAAAAAAAGTAATCAAAAAAAAAAAAACTTAAAATTATACTAAAAAAAAAATAAATAAGCAAATAAAGCTAAACTAAAACAAGCAATAATTACTTAATAATAATTAAGCAAAAACTTAGCAAAAATAAAGCTTTTAAAAAGTATAGCAAATTATTAAAGCATAAAATAGCTATAGTAATACAAATGCGCACTAAAAAAATAAAGCTAAAGGCATTCTTACATAAAAAAAAGGTTTTAAGCTTTTTTATGCCTTTTTACAAATGCGCAAAAAGAAAAAAAACCTTTTAGCATATAGTTTTATATTACAACCTGCTAAAAAATAAAAAAAAGCAGCTATAAAAAAGCTTTATAGCTAAACTACTATAAACTAATAAAAACTTATAACTAGCTATAAAAAAGCTTAAAGCTGCAAATAATATTGCAAAGTAATTATTTGCTACTAATAAAATAGCAATATATAATAAAGCAATCAAAATAAGAAAAAATAAAAAAAAAATAAAAAAAGCAAAAAACAAGAAAAAAACCGGCAAAAAAAGCAAAAGCGCTTTTTTAAAAGTCCTAAAAAACAAAAAAAAAGCTTTTGTGCGCTTTTTAAAAAAGCAAAAAGTCTAAAAGCTTTAAAAAAAGTTCTTCCGCTTTTTAATTATTACTTTCTGTTTAGCAAGCTAATTAATAAAAACTAGTTATTATAAAATAAAAAAACTTTAAAATAGCAGCATAAATATTGTTATATAAGGTTTTTATTTAGCTTTTTGTACAGTTTTACCTATAAGTACACAGGTAGAAAAACCGCGCTACAAAGCAGCACAGCAAGTTATTAATAATAATAATAATATTATAATAACTATAATTAGTGTTATATTTTTTAGCATAATAAGCTTTATACTTAAATTTTTTTAAGTTTAAAGTTATAACATTATTATAGTTATTATAATTAAGTTTATTGCTGTTTTTAATAAGCTATTTTGGTTTATTTTTAGCAGTAAGCATATTTATGTTTTTTATTTTTTTAGTAAGCTAAATATATATAGCTAAATAAATAAAAGCGTTATTAAAGCTAAAAAAGAAAAAAAAGAAGTATTGCTTTATTAATGTATAATAGCAAAGTAAAATATTAAAAGCAGTAAGTTTAACATTACTACTTAATAAATAGCTAAAATGTTAAAAATATAGTAAATAAAAAGTTAAGCTATTTAATTTACTTAATAAAAAGCTAGGTATAAAATAAATATAAACTAGCAAAAATATATAAACTAGCAAAAATAAACAAACTAGCAAAAATAAAAACTAGTAAAAATAAATAAACTAGTAAAAATAAACAAACTAACGAAAATAAACAAACTAGCAAAAATAAACAAACTAGCAAAAATAAAGACTAATAAAAATAAAAACTAGCAAAAATAAAAACTAGCAAAAATAAAAACTAGTAAAAATAAACAAACTAAAGAAAATAAATAAACTAGCAAAAATAAACAAACTAGCAAAAATAAACAAACTAGCAAAAATAAAAACTAGCAAAAATAAAAACTAGAAAAAATATATAAACTAGCAAAAATATATATAAGTTAAAACTAATATAAGCTAATTAAGCAAAAAATTTAAGTAAATTTATTAACTAAAAAAAATATTGCTAATATACTTATTAATAAAAAAACACTTATAAACTAAAAAAATTTTCGCTAATATATTTATTAACGAAAAAACACCTATAAACTAAAAAAATTCTTATTAATATGCTTATTAACTAAAAAATATATATAAACTAAGAAATATATTATTAAAAACCTTTTAACTAAAAAAATTATTGCTAATATACTTATTAATTAAAAAATATTTATAAACTAAAAAATATATTACTAAAAACCTATTAACTAAAAGAATTATTATTAATATACTTATAAACTAAGAAATATATTACTAAAGACCTATTATTAAAAAATATATTAGCTAAAAAATCCGTAATTAAGAAATATATAAAATATAAAACGCATTAATTTAAATAATACATTAAAAAGGCTTTAAGCTTAAAATATTTACGAGCAAAAATTATAATATTAAAACAATTATAAAAAATAAGTACTTAAGCTTTTATTATTACAAAACTATAAAAACTAAAAAGTTTAACTTATATATAGTTATAGCTTAATTAAAAAACATTTTTATATATATTTTATTTATATAATATTATATATTATTTATTTATAGCATAATATAAACTATGTTTAAAAGCTTTTTATATTTCTTTTTAGCTCTTTAGCTAAAGTTGTTATTTTTTTTTTTAAAACTAAAGGTTTACAAAAATATGCAAATTAGTTAAGCTTAAAGATATTATATAATATAGCTTATATAGCTATTTTTATAGCACTTATTACATTTAAGCAGCATTTAAACAGTTATTAAAATGTTAAAAATAAGTTAATTAATGTTTTTAGTTATTATATAAGTAACATAAACAAAATAATAAAAAAACGTATTATATGCTTTTATATACTTAATAATGTTAAAACAGCTATAAGCTTTATATAATAATACTTAAAGGTAAACTAAGTAACATATTAAGTATTTCTTAAGATTTTAGCTAATAAAATAAAATAAAAACAGTTTTTCTTTATAAAATAAGTAACTATATATAATGGACCTATTATATATTAATATAACAGGTTTGCTTTTGGGGTTTTGATTTATAAGTAATAATAGGATCCTTAACAGTAGTTCGTTAAGGAGGTTTTTGGGGTACTTTTACTACTATGCATTAATAAAGGTTTTAAAGATTTAAGAATAATAAGTATATTAATGCTTAGCAGTTATAAAAAATTAATAGCTAAAGAACTAGAACTAAATAAATAACTAAATATAAAAAATGCATAATTATATAAACAAAAAAAAAATAAAAAAAGTAGTAATTTTTTTTAAATTATTGTAAGTTTAGTAAGCATTAAATTACTATAAGCTTAATAAGCTTTAAATTACTATAAGCTTAATAAGCTTTAAATTATTATAAGCTTAGTAAGCTAAATAAGTTATTATGTAATTTTAGCTTTAGCTAGCAAAAAAAAAAGTATAAAGTATATATAAAAGCATTAAGCTGCTTTAAAAGCTATTTTTGTACTAATTTTGTAACATTATTTCTTTTTTTCTAAAATTGTTGTTTTAACAATTTTTTATAAGTATTTTTTCTTTTTTTTTTTTTTATATATTATAATATTAAAGCGCATTAAAAAAACTAACTGCTTATTTAAAACAAAGCAAAAACTTGTTTTTGCTTTTTTTATTAATTTTACTAGCTATAAAGTTATGCTTTGCTTTTGCTGCTTTAATTAATTATTAACATATAAAATAATAAATAGTATGTTTTATTGTTTTAAATGTATATATGCTAGCTGTTTTTATAACAAATTAAAAGTTTTAATTAATTTAATTAATAATATAATTTTTAAATACTATTGTTTTAAAAAGAAAAAAAAGCAAGCAAAACAATAGTTACTTTTAGTTTAAAAGAAATTAAAACAAACTTAAAATAGCTTTAATTTTATTTTAAGCAAGTTAGCTTAGCTTTATATATAAAAACGTTTTTTAAAAGCAAAAAATATTAAAATAGTTTAGCAAAAGTTTTAGTTTTTAAATAAACTAAACAAAATAAAACATATTAAAAAAAAACAAAAAGCGCTAGCAAAAAAGCAAAAATAATAAAAAAAGCAAGCTAAAGCAACGCAAGCTATTTTATTTAAGTTTAATTAAAATTTCTTAAGCGTTTTTTTTAAAGTTAACTTTTCTTTTTTAGTTTTAAGCAATTAAAGTATTAGCAATAAAACTAATTTATAACTACTTTAGTAGTTTTTAAATGTTTTTTAAGTTTTTAAGTATTATTAATATATAAATATTTTTTTTATTTAATAAAATACTTTAAGTTTTTATTGTTTTAATAAAAATTTAATATATTTTTAACTTTATAAATGTTTTAATTTATTTTTATTTTTAGTTATATTTTAATAAGTATTTTAATAAGTGCTAGTTTTAATAAAAAAATATAAAAAATAAAGTAAATTTGCATATTTTTTAATAATAATAGTTTATAGTTAGTAAGTAAAATAACTTCTTTAATTTTAAAAAAGCTAAATTTTTTAAATTTTAATTTATTGCTTAGTTGTTTTATTTTAATTTAAAAAATATTAATGTTTGCATTTTATTTTTGTTATAACAAATAAACTTTGTTTTTTTTTTTAAAGGTTAGTTCTTTAGTTCGTTTTTTGTTGTAATATACTAATATTTATTATTATAAAAATTAAAAGCATAATTATAGTTTAGCTTATAGCATTTTAATTTTTGTTGTAATAATTCTTACTTAAAGTATTATAGTTAAAATAACAAGTGCTTTTATTAATGTTTTTTTTTTGTTTTTTAGTAATTGCTTGCTATTTATAAACAGCTTTATGCAAAAATATATTTATATTTTTGTTTATTAATATATTATATAAAATTTATGTTATTAGTAATAGTTTTATTTAATTGTTCTATTAATAGTTAATATAACTTCGTAAATATTGTTTTAATATTTAGTTTAGTTTTTTTGTTTATTTATTTGTTTATAAGTAGTAAGCAATTAAAAACTTTAGTTTAATACTAATAAGTTTAAAAAAGCTAGTTTTAAACTTAAAAATAAACAATTTATTTTAGTTTAAAATAATTTTTTTTAGTAGCTTATGCTTATTTAAATATTAACATATAAAAGCATATATAAGTTGTTTAGCTATTATATTTTCTTTAAATAGTAAAAAATAAGCATACTTAGTAAATTTATTAATAATAACTTATATTTTATTATATTATACTTTTATAACTAAATTAATTAATAGAAATAATGCTATAATAAAATTTTAAGCAATAATATATTATGCTTATTTAAATATTTATATAAGTTATAGCAGTTTATAAAGCTTATATTAAACTATTTTAGCTTTATTATAAATGTTGCACTTTTTTATAATAGATTTAATTATATTTTATAGTTTTAAAAAATTATATTTTTTTTATAATTATTAAACTGTTTTTATTGCTTTTTAGTGTTTATATAATAAATATTTATAGAATTTTTTAATAAACTTATTTTATAAGAATTTTAGTAAATAAACTTTATGTTTATATATTAGCTTGTTATTTTTTAATTTTTTATATTTTTATAGTTATGCTAACTTTTTTAAGTTATAAGCTTATTATAGCTGTATATTTATAAAGTTCTTAAATATAACTTTAATTTTTAAGCTTTTATTTTTTTAAAAATATAATACTTAAATGTTTTTTTTTAAAACTTTAAATTTCTTTTAATTTTATTAACTAAATATGTTTGCTTAAATGTTTTTTTTTTTTTTAATATAATATATTTTAAAGTTAAACTTAAAAAAAAAAACTATTTAATTTTTA
>MU401082.1:0-10467 GCA_022578965.1 Xylaria sp. FL1777 | reverse complement strand
TATAATTAAAATAATTATTATTAAAAATTAATTAAATTTTAATTTATTATTTATTTTTATATTTTTATTATAAATTTTTATATTATAATTAATTTTATTATATTATTTATAATATTATTAATATAATATATTTATTTTATTATTATTATTATTTTTTAATATTTATAATTATATTAAATTTTATATTTTTTTTTAAATAATTAAATTAATTATATTTTTTATAATAAAATTATTTTTATTTTATAATTATTTTATTTATTTATTAAAATTATATATTTTTATTTTTAATAAAATTAAATTTATTAATTAATATATTAATAATTATTAAAAATTAAATCTTTCCGTTCTTTGGGTTAAGGTTAGCAGCGTGTTTATGCGTTTGACTTAGTAAAAATTTCTATTGATTTTCTTACTAACAGCTTTTATGCTTAATTATTTGCTAGCTTTGCGTGCTTTTATTTCTGCAATCTGCTAGCTTAGCATAATAGTACTTTTGCATTGCTTTATTTAAAGCTAATTATCTTTTTTTTGCTGCTTAATATACTTAATTTTTTGCGTATTAACCTTTTTGTAATATTATAACCCTTTTAATGCACATTATAAAAATTTGTTTATAAATTTTATTTTTTATTACTATTGCTTTTTTTTTTTTTTTTTTTTTTTTTTATTTTTATTGCATTTGTATTTTTGTTATAGCTTATTTTTTTTCAAGTTATGCGCTATTATTAAGCTTATTTTTTAGTGCTTGTTTAGTGTTTGTTTAGCGCTTTTTTAGCTTTTTTTTAGCGCTTTTACTTGTTATATTGCTATTTTTGTTTGTTTTTTTTTAGTGCTTTTACTTGTTGTATTGCTATTTTTGCTTGCTTTACTGTTTTTTTTGTAGCTTAATTACTATGCTTTTATTAGCTGCTAAACATAATTAGCAAAAACGTAAAAAAGCTTAAGTATAACAAATTGTTAAACTAAAACAAAAAGCTGCTTAACTTTTTAGTTAATTTTGTATTTTTTTTTTTAACTTGTTTTTTAATAGAAATACTTTAGCATTTATATATTTTTATGCTTTTACTTTATTGCTTTTAACTTTTAATTTGCTTTTGCATTACTGTTATTTTACTTAAAGCTAATTTTGTTTATTTTTTTTTTTTTTTTTTACAAATGTTTTGTTTTTAATTACTTAACTTTTTTTTATTTATTTTTAAGTGCTATTGCTACTTTTTACTTCTTTATTTAAGCAATCTTTAAAACTACTATATATAAATAGCTTTGCTTTTTTAAATTTAAACAATAGTAATACTACAAATTTTAAACTGCTTAAACTAGAACTTTTTTTTTTTTTTGCTTTTTTTGCTTGTTTTTAATTTTAAAGTTTCTTTAGTTTTAGTAACTTAAGCTTTTTTAATAGTAACAAAAGTAATAATACTGTTTTAAATGCTTTAAAACTAGTTATTTCTTTTTTTTTGATTTTTTTTTTGTTTTTTATGCTTTATATTTTAAATAAGCTTGTTGCTTTATTGCTTAACTTTTTTTTTACTTTGTTATAGCAAAATCCCTTTATTTTTATTAGTAGTAAAGCTTTTATTTTTAGCAAAAATTGTTTGTTTGCTTTTGCTTTTTTTTTTTTACTACTAGTTTATTATAATTAGCTTAGCTAGTAGTTTTTTTTTTTATTTAATAATATGCATTATTGCATATAAAAATAAATTTTGCACTTTTATTTTTATTAATGCAACTATAGTATGCTTTATTTTCTATTTTTTCTGTTTTTTTTTATTTTTGTTTGTATTGTTAGCTTGTTTATACTTCTAAAAAGGCTTTTAAAAAACAAAATATCTTAGGACTTAAAGTCTTTTTAAAAACTTTAAGTCTTAAAATATTTTGTTTTTTAAAAGCTTTTCTTTTTTTGTTTTTTTTAGTTTTAAAGTAGTTAGTTTTTTATAAGCTATTTTTTTTCTTTTTATAGTTTTTATTTCTATTTTTAGATTTATAATATTAATTTTTTTTTATAAATAAAATAATAAATATAGCTAGTTATATATTAAAACATATAACTAATTATTTTATATAAAGCTCTTTAGCTTTTTATATTAATTTTTTAAAACAAAATAATTTTACTAACTTTTTTTTATTTTATGTTAAACTAAAAGCACTACAAATTTTTTTTTAGTATATTTTTTTTAATGCTAATAAGCTTAAGCTTTTCTTTTTGTTTATTAAAGCCTTTTGTTATAATATTTATTAACAAATATATATTATTTGTTAATATAACATTAATAGCTATTTTATATAGCTTTGTTTTTTTGTTGCATTTTCTTTAATAATATTTATTTTAAGTTATTTACTTTTGTTTTAATTTTTTATTTCTTAAAATATATATTGCGTTTTTAATTTAGTAAAACTTTATAAAACTTAAAATTTGCAACTTAGCTTCTTTAAATATAGTTTTAATAACTATGTTTATTTTTTTTTCTTTTACTTTTTTTTAATTTTTAAACATTAAACTATTTATTTGCTATTTAAAATATAAAAACAGTTTATAAAGAACTATATGCTACTTGCTTTGTATGCTTTTTGTTTTTTTGCGATTATTGCTTAATACTTTATTAGTTTTGCTTAAGCTAAAACAAAAGCAAATATTTAGCAAGCTTTAGCAAAAAACTTTAGCTTTTTTAAGTATATTTAGTTATAATACGTTATTTTATATAAATATATAAAACTGTTTTAAAACTACTTTAAAACTTTATATAATTAGCATTTGTTTAGCTATTTTGCTAGCTTTATTTTTTTTTTTTAAAAATATAATATTAAAAATATAACTATAAGCTATTTAGCAAAAAATACCTTATAGAAATTCTATACGAACTATTTTTTAATAGCAAACTAGCAGTACTTTTACTTTAATGCTATATAAATTAACTTTGCTTTTTAAAACGTGTTTTATATTATTAAACCTTTTTATTTAACTAATAATATAATACTTTTATTTATTTTGCTTAATAAATTAGCATGCATAACTAAAATAGCTTATAATAATAATAGCTTATTTTAAGAATATTATTTATATTTATATTTATAATATATATTTTAAAATATAAAAAAGCTAAAAATAATAAAAATTACTTTAGCTAGCTTTTATGTTAAAAAAGTAGCTTTATTTAAAGTTAAAATATATAATTTTTATAAGTAGCATATATAAATACTTATAAAAAGATTTTATTTTTTTAATTTATTATAGTTTAATTTGCTGCTTTTTAGCTTAAACTTACTTAAATAATACTATTAAAGCAAAGCTAAAATATTAACGCAAAAAATAACGCTACTTAATCTTTTTTTTTTTTTAATGCTTTTTAGTTTTATAAAAGCTAGTTATACTATATATTATTTATTTTGTTTAACGCCTTTATGTTATTTTATTATAATATATGCTATAAATATTATATGCTTTAATTTTATATTATAACTACTGTAAACTTTTATAAACTGCTTTTTTAACAAACTATTTGCTTGTTTTTGCTAACTAATTTTATTACTTATAACTTTTTTTTTTTTGTTTTAATACGTTAATTAAATAACTTTATGCTTGCTTTTATTGTTTGCTTTATTAAGCTTATTAAAAAGCTAGCAATATTTACACTTTTTAATAGTAATATATTACTAAAGCAGTTTAATACTACTAAGTATGCTAAACATATATATATAAACTAAGTATTGCTTATTTTTTTTAAGCAAACTTATATTAATAATATTTTTTTTTAAATATTATAGCTATAGCATATTACTTAAAATTACTATATGTTTAATAAGTTAAAAAAGCTATTATAAAAGCTTAGCTTAAAAAACATAATACAAAAGTATAACATATTATAAGTATTAAACAATATATTTAACTAATATATTTTCTAATTTATAAGTTATGCTTTAAAGCAGTTTTGCTTATTTTTTTTTAAGCGTTAAAATTAATTAAAAATAACCTAGCAAAATATAATACAAAGTATACTAAGTATAAATAAGCAATTTAAAACAACACTACTAAACAACTTTTAAAACATTGCTAATTATGCTATTATTTTTGCTAAATATTATAAAGTATAACTATTACGTAGTAAAACCTTTAAGCTTGCATTATAATTAGTTATTTATGCATATAATTTAAAGTTCTTTAAAGCTTACAAGTTATATTTTAAAAAGCTTAAGCTTTTTTATT
The DNA here is from genome assembly GCA_022578965.1 of Xylaria sp. FL1777. Taxonomy (NCBI): domain Eukaryota; kingdom Fungi; phylum Ascomycota; class Sordariomycetes; order Xylariales; family Xylariaceae; genus Xylaria; species Xylaria sp. FL1777. The sequence goes on along the minus strand of MU401082.1, from coordinate 6,266 downwards.
AAATATAATATAATGTTTTATACAAAAGCTAGCTAAACTATATGTAAAGCTATTTTTAACTTTTTAGCTTACTTAATATTTACTGCATTTATTTTTAAGTTTTTAGTGCTTTAAGTAAAATTAAAGTTAAAAGCTTTTAAATAAACAAAATAGCGCTATTTAATAGTGCTAACTTTTTATTTTTTGTTTTTATATAATAGCAAAAACTAAAAATAAAAACTTATAACTTTAGTAATTATAACATAAATAAACGCTAAAGCTAGTTTGTATATATAGCATTAATGCTTAGCATTTTAAATAACTATACTAGTTAATTAAGCAAAAGCTTTGCTTTTTAGTATTATAAAGTTTAAAAGGCTTAGTTTGCTATATTTACTAGTAAAAACATTATATGCTTGTTTTTTAATAACTAGTTTAACTATTATTAAGTATATGTTAGCTTTTATATTTTTATTACGCTAAACTTTAAAAAAACTAAGTTTTTTTATGTTTAATTATTTAAGCATATTATTATAAAGTTAGATTTTTTTAGTTTTAAGTATAGCTATTTAAAGCTATTATGCTATAATATAGTAAAAAAAAAGCTATTATATAATAATATAAATTATTTATTTAAAAGAGCCTTAATAGTTATTATATTAATATATTTGCTATAGTTGCTTAATTAAGTTTGCAATGTTGCTATATAAGCATGCTATAATATATACTTATATGCTATAATACTTATGTAATAAAAACGCAATGCTTTTTATTTTAGCTTTAATGCTATGCTTTAATATTTATTTAATTATTGCAGCAAAAGTTCTTTGTATATGTTTTTTAAACAGCTTTTTTATATACTTACTAAACAACTTACTGTGTTTTTTTAACTATATATATTCTGCTTTAGCATATTTTTTAATGCTGCAAAACTACTATTTTTTTTTGTTAATTTATTAGTATAGTTTAAACTAAAAAACTTAAAAGCTAATAGTTTAATATTAATATTTAAGTTATTATATAAAATAAACACGTTAGTAAAAAAAATCTTTATAAAATATGTAGTATTATATAAAAAGCTAAACATAAAGCTAACTATATAATATAAGCTAGCAAAAAAGCTAATTAATAGCAGTAAAACTAGCAAAAAAAAAAACAAAATAAACGTTATAAATAATATAAAGCTAAAAACAAATAGTAGCTATAATTTTAATAATTATAAGTAGCTATAATAAAACTTAAAATTAAAGTAAAACTAATAAAAGCTACTAAAAATAAAATATTTAAAACTATATAATAATTATACTTTAGCTTATCTTTAAGTATATAAAAACTAATATAAAGTAATATTATTTTTAAAAAAAACTTAGCATGCTAAAAAAATAACTTAAAGTAATTTAAATTATTATTATTTTAGTAATATTTGTTTTTTTAAAAATTTATGTAGTATTGCTTTAAGTAGCTTATATAGCATTATTGCTAATTATTAGTTCTTTATATAGCATTGCTTTTTTTTTCGAGTTTTTTATAGTATTATTTGTTTTTTACTTAAAAAGTTTGCGCTATATTATTATTTATAAAACATAACTTATATAGTATTAAATTTTTTATATAAAGTTTAATTTTATTTATGTTATATTAAAAACTATAATAGTTAAATTTATTAGTTATAAAAGCAATATAGCTTATATATATAGCTAAAAGTATATATAGCTTTTTTATTTACTACGATCTTTATAGCATATAGTAAACATACTACTGCTTTTTATATTTACTTTAAATATAATCTTTTTTTATTGTAACTATTTTATTATGCTTAGTTTTATAGAAGTTTACTAGTGCACTTTTTAAAAAAAATATAAATACTTAAAAGAAATAATTATAGTTTATGTAAGCATATTTAATATATAATTTTGCTAAGCTAGTATTTAATTTTATATAACATTTTGCTGTTTTTTTTTTTGTAATTTTTTTTGCTTTTATTTTACGTAAGTTTTTTTTTTTTTTTTTAAGCTTAAATCGCTTTGCTTTTTTAAGCAGTAGCTTTAGCAGCTAAACAAGTTTTCTAGGTTTATTTAAAAACAAAAAGCTTAAAGTTAATAATGTTGTTTTTTTTAACGTTTGTTTAGCGTATGTTTAAGCTTTTGCTTTTTTAAACAAAAAAGGTAAGCTTAAAGGCTTAAAAAAATAAAGCTTTAGCAAAAAAAACATTAGCTTATGTATTGTTTGTATTACTAGCTGTAATATTTTGCTTTTTTTTAGCAGCTAAAAAAAAAGCAAAAATGTATTGCTTGTTGTAATAAAAGTACTAAGCTTAAAAAAATTGCTTAGTAATAGCTTAAAATGCAAAGATTTTTGCTTTTAAAAAAAAAACTATTAAAAGCTTTAGTAATTAATATATTATTTGTTTTAAAGCAAATAAAGCTTACTACTAAGTATATTTCATTTTATTTAAGTTGCTTTTTAAAAAAGTTTATTATTTACTGCACTAATAGTTAAAGCTATTCTTTAAAAGCTAATGTAAAATTTTATATAATTGTTTGCTATAGTAAATTAAGCTACATTTAAGTTTTAAACACTTTTGCTGTTTTATTATTTATAACGCTAGTAATTAAAGCTATTATTTAAAGGCTAATATAAAACTTTATATAGTTGTTTGCTGCACTTAATTAAGCTATAGTTAATTAAGCTATATTTAAGTTTTAAACACTTAAGTATTATAAATAACAAATTAGCATTATATTATATAAAACTGCTTAAAAAATAAGCTATTAAACTATTATTTGCATTTTTAGCATTTTTTGTAAAGCTAAGCAAAAAATTTAATAAAAACAGAAATTTTTTAAATATATTAAGTTAGCTATTATAGCATTAGTAAAAACAATGTTTGCTTTTATATATATAGAAAAAAATATTATTAAATAGCTAGTTTTCTATAAAAATAATTACTATTGTTATAAAATCCTAGCAAAAAAAGTATTAATACTTAAAAAAAGTTAAAAGTATAAGTTTTAAAAAATTTCTTTATAAGCAAAAAAAGCTGCAACGTTAGCTTTATTATTGTTATATAATACTACAGCATGCAAAGTTTGTTAGTTAAAATTACTATTCTAAAAGCAAAAAAAAAAAAGCTTTTTGTACTATTATGCTTTTTTTATACTATAAAATTTAATAAAAACTAAGTACTTTTAATTGTGTTTTAAGGTTAGTATAAAAGTCAAAATTATAAAAACTGTGTTAAAATAAATAAAAAATATAATAAAAAAAGAAAAAAAAAAGTAAATAAAAAATAAAAGAAATAAAAAGTAAAAATACGTAAAAATAAAAAGAAATAAAGAATATAATAAATAAATAAATCGATAAAAAAAATAAAAAATAGAAAAAATATAAAATAAAAAAAATATAAAATAAAAAAAATATAAAATAAAAAAAATGTAAAAAAAAAAAAATATAAAATAAAAAAGAAATAAAAATTTAATTATATTAAAAAAACTTTTTGCGTAAAATATTGCTTTTTTAAACGTAACCAAAGTATAAAAAAAGCTTAAAAATAAAACTATAACATATAAAACATAATAATAAAAACTTTTCTTATAGTTTTTTTACGCTTGCAAAATTATTTATAAAAGCAAGCATAAGCATAAAAAGTTAATTTAAATTTACTTTAGAAAAAAAAAGCAATTGCTTTTTATTATTACTTGTTATAATAAATCTTTAAGCATATATAAGTAAGCATATAATTTTTAATGCATATAGCACTTTTTGTAACTTATATATATAAAAGTAGTAAAATACTTATAGCTTTTTTTCTATTTTTACTTAAAAACTTGTTTTAGTTATAGCATAGTTATGCTTTGTTTATTTTATTTTATTTTAGTTTATTTATTTGTTTTAATGTATGTTTTTTTGCTATTTTTTTTTTATAATTTTGTTTTTTGTATTTTTTTAATGCATAAAAACTATAAAGTATATATGCTTTAATAATAGATTTTAAAGCAATAAAGTTTATAAAACAATAATAACCTTTATACCTTAGCTTTTTTTACGCATTAAAAAAGTCTTAATACTACATTATAGCGCTAACTTTAAATTATTTTAATATTTAAATAAAAAAAAATTATAATTAAAAAATCTAGCTTTCTTTTTGATTTATATATAACTAGCAGCGCTTATAGCAAGCATACGTTTTAACTTTTGTTTACGTTATACTTTTTTATTAATGCTAGCAAAAAACATAGTTATAAACTATAATTATATATATATACTTGTTTTTTAATATATTTTTATATATATATACTATTTTTACTTAAAAGCTTTCTTTATATAAACTACGCATTATAAGCTGTTTTATAAGCTTAATTGTTTTTTTTTTTTTTATAACAATAATATGTTTAAATAATAAAGCAAAGCTAACTTTTTTTTTGCTATAGCAGTAAATTAAACTTTTTCTTACTTTTTTTTTACTTAAAAGCTTTTAAGCTATAGCATGTTTTATATTTGTTTATTTTTTGTTGCTTTTTTAAGGTTTTCTTTTTGTTGCATATATTAAATTTAACTTAAAAAAAGAAAACACGCTTTATATTTGTAATAAAAAAAAGAAAAAACCGCTTTATATTAGTAATAAAAAAAAAAAAAAACTGCTTTATATTAGTAATATAAAAAAGCTTTTAGTTGCAATAAATATTACTATATAAAAAAAATCTAAACATTAGCAGCATAGTTATTAAAAAGTATTATAAGCGTTAATAAGGTTTAAAGTAGAAATTTTCTTTGCATTTGCTTAGTATGCCTTTTAAACCTTTTTAGCGCTAAATAAACTAACTATATTTTTAGTAGTTATAACGCTAAAAAGTTTAAAATAAAAGCAAAATAAACAAGTGTTTATAATTATTAAATAGTATTATAAGCATTAATAAGGTTTAAAATAGAAATCTTTTTTTATATTTGCTTAATATATTTTTAAATTTTTTTAGCGCTAAATAAACTAACTATGTTTTTAGTAGTTATAGCGCTAAAAAGTTTAAAGTAAAAATAAAATAAGTAAGTACTTTATATTTATATAAGCTTTTATTAACGCTTATTATATATAGCTATAATATTATGCTAAAAATTATATTGCTTATAGTTTTTTATAAAAAGATCTAAGGTTATTTTTTGTTTAGATATTTTTTTATTAATACTAAAAAAAAAAAAAAAGAACTTTTTTTTTTTTTTCTTTTTTTATTTACTTATACTGCAGCACTAATCTTTTAGTACTTATTAAATTAATTTAATTAAAAAAAAAGTTTTTAAAAGAAAAAAAAAAAAGATTTGTTTTTATTACTAATGCATATTTAAGAACAAAAAATGTAGTAAAAAAGGTTAAAAAGCAACGCGTAATAATTAGTGCTGTTTGCTTATTAAAAAACAAACAATAAGTTTAAAAAGATTAAAAAGCAATGCGTAATAATTAGTGCTATTTGCTTGTTAAAAAACAAACAATAAGTTTAAAAAAGTTAAAAAGCAACGCATAGTAATTAGTGCTGTTTGCTTATTAAAAAACAAACAATAGGTTTAAAAAGGTTAAAAAGCAACACATAGTAATTAGTGCTGTTTATTTTATTAAAGAACAAAAAAAGTATGTTTTGTAAAGTTTAAAAGCAAAGCTTATATAAAAAAAGTACCTTTATTTATAACAAGCAATAATAAGTTTATAATATATATATACGTTGCTATAAAAAATAAAAGCAACTTTATTACGTATGCTATTAAAAATATATTAGCTATTTTTTTTTTTATATATATAACATATAAATGTACGTGTTACTATAAAAAGCAGAAGTAACTTTATTGCGTATGCTATTAAAAATGCATTAATTATTTCTTTTTTTATATATATAACATATAAATGTACGTATTGCTATAAAAAGCAAAAGCAACTTTATTGCATATGCTATTAAAAGTACATTAGCTATTTCTTTTTTTATATATATAACATATAAATATATGCATTGTTACAAAAAGCAAAAGTAACTTTATTATGCATGCTATTAAAAGTATATTAGCTGTTTTTTTTTTTTTTTACATATATAACACGTAAACGTATTACTATAGCAAGCAAAAAAGCAACTTTATTATAAACGCAAATAAAAGCATATTTATTATTTTTTACTTTTTTTTATAAGTACTTAAGTAAATATTATATAAACTTATTATAGCAGTAAGCATAAATAGCTTATATATATACTAAATAAAAAATGCATGTGTTTTTTTTTTTTTTTTTATGCATATAATATATAAATGCATTG
>MU401081.1:0-10509 GCA_022578965.1 Xylaria sp. FL1777 | reverse complement strand
TAATAAATAATAAATAATAAATAATAAATAATAAATAATAAGTAATAAATAATAAGTAATAGTTAATAATAATAAATAATAGCTAATAATAATAAATAGTAGCTAATAATAATTTATAATAGCTTTTATATAAAAAAAAAAAAAAAACAGAAATTTTGTTTAAGTTAAAAATTCTTAAGTAGCAGTAGTAAGTTAATAAGTAGTAATAATAAATTAATAAGTAATAATAGTAAGTTAATAAGTAATAGTAGTAGTGAGCAAGTTAATAAGTGGTAGATTTTGTATAAAAAAATAAAACAGAAATTTTATTAAAGTTAAAAAGTCTTAAGTAATAGTAATAGCAGTAATAAATTAATGGGTAGTAATAATAAGTTAATAAATAGTAGTAATAGGTTAATAAGTAGTAGATTTTGTATAAAAAAATAAAACAAGAATTTTATTTAAGTTAAAAAGTTATAAAAAGTAGTAATAAATTAATAAGTAGTAATAATAAATTAGTAGGTAATAATAGTAGGTTAATAAGTAGTAATAATAGTAGTAAATTAATAAGTAATAAATTTTATATAAAAAAATAAAACAGGAATTTTATTTAAGTCCAAAAGTTATAAAAAGTAATAGTAGGTTAATAAGTAATAATAATAAATTAATAAGTAGTGGTAATAAATTAATAAGTAGTAATACACAAGTTAATAAGTAATAATAGTAAAATTAATAAATAGTAGTAGTAAGTTAATAAGTAGTAATACGTAAGTTAATAAATAATAGATTTTATGTAAAAAAATAGGCCGAAAATTTTGTTAAAGTTTAAAGTTTTAGCTTTTTTAAAACTTAGCTTAAATGCTGTTTTATAAGTTGTTTTAGCATTTTCTTTATATAAATCTTTTTTTAGAAATAGCTAACCTACAATAAAGCTTTTTGCGCTATATTTTTAAATTAAGTAAAATTAGTAAGTATATAAAAAAGCAAAATAAGCTTATACGCAAGTATAAAACATTAAGCTAACTTTTTTAAACTTAATAGTTAAATGTATAATTTATAGAAAAAAATTAGCTTTGCATTAAATTAAATACTTATTAACTACTAGCTATATTATAAAAAAAAACTAGCTTTATGCCAAATTAAATATCTATTATAAATATAAACTGCTTAATGTTTAAATATACTATAATATAAGCTATTAAGCATTTTAAGTCTTTATAAACTTACGTATAAAAAAATACCTAAATTTTGTTTTGTTTTTTATTTTTATATATTTGCAAAGCTTGTTTATTTTCTTAAAATGTTATTTATTATTAAATTTGCTTTTATAAATATAACCTTTTTAAAAAGCTACTTATAGCTTTGTTATTTAAAATGCACAAAAGCTATTAAGCTTGTTTTTTAGTTTTAGTAGTTACTATTTAAGCTTAGTATATAGCTAATTTTTAGCTAGTTATAAATTATAGCAGCAAAAAATACTTTTTTAATAACTATTTTTTTGTAAGCGTAAGCAGAATACTTAATAAGCTAAGTTTTTTTTTAAAGCTTATATGTTTTACTACTTATTAGCCTTTAAGTAAATAATCTATATAGCAAACTAATGCTTTAGGAAATCATAAAAAAAAAAATTAAAAAAAACGGTTTTTTAGTATAATAGGCTTTGCTTTAACTGCTATAATTATTGCTGCTAATAAGTTTTAGTTTATATAAATAGTTATTATAGCATAATTTACTTATAAAATTATATTATATTAGCAACTTACTAAAGTTAAAACTTAGTAGCTTAACTATAATTAATTTTTTTATGTTATAAAGTTAAATAGTTAACTTTAGCATATAATAATTACTTAGTTAATTTTGCTAATAATTATATGCTTGTTTTAAAGATTAAGCTATATATGTTTAAGTATAAGCAATTATATAGCAAAACTACAAATAGCTTATTATATTAGTTATTATTTATTTAATAGTGCTTTTTTTATTTAAATAACTATAATAATTTTAGAGCTAATATATGCTAATAATTTTAACTTTAAAAAAAATATATTTATTAAACTAAAAACTAATGCTTTTTAAAGCTTATAAATAATTTATAATAATTAGTACAAATTATATAGCTTTACGCTAATAATAGTTCATTTAAATTTTTGCTTTATTAACTTTTAATAGTAAAATTTTAGCTTGCTATAGTTGCAACAAGTAATAAAGGGTTAAAGCTTAACTCTAAAAAAAAAGCTTAAAAAATAGCTACTATATTTAAAAAAAGCAGCAAATGCGCAAATTACTTAATTTTAACACAAAAAAATAATAATAATAAATATTAATATAAGGCTTTTTTAAGTTTTATAATTAAAATAAATATAATTTAAATCTTTTAATAAAAAATAATTAAAAAGCAAGTTTAATATTAGTAGCTATAGTAATTCTAGCTTTAATAACATATATTAAAGTTATTATAGTTAAAAAGCTTGTAGTTAAACCTTAGGCTTAGCTAGCTAGTTTGCTTTACTACGTACATTAGTTTAGCTAAGCTTTTTTTTCTAAAAAGCTTTATATTTTTTATTAAGTATAATAAAAAACTAGAACTTTTACTATAAAAAAATTAAAGTGTTTAAAACAAGCGTTTATTTAAATATATTAGCATAAAATAATAAAATAAAACGTGTAGTTTTATTTTATTAGTTTTTAGAACTGCTATAATAATTAATAAAAATAATTAAAAGTATTAATATTTAATTATTAAAAGTAAAATTTTTAGATTTATTAAAAACTAACTATTATAAAAGCATTTACTAAAAATATTTTTATTAATTAAAAATAAAAGTTAAAAAATTAAAAACAATTAAATACTATTATAGTTTTAACTATAAACTATGCTAACTAAAAATTAAACAATGTTTTTTTTTAACTTGTTTAGTACTTTACAAAAAATTAAAGTTTTTAAGTTTTAAAAAAAGTATAATTATAAGGCTAAAACTTAAAAAAATTAACAGAAAAGTACTACTAAAAGTAAATAAAACTATAAAGCTTTGCTTTAAAAAGTATAGCTTATTATAAGTTTAATAAAATGCTATAAAATATACTAATTATATAATGATTTAACGCTATTTTATAGTAAAAATATAATAGTAAGAAATTTTTGTTAGCTATATTTTTAAATTGCAAAAAAGCTTTATAAAAAGCACTTATTATTAAATATGCTTTAAAAAAAAATATATAGCAAAGTATAATAGTTTTAATATAATAAAAAAATAAGTGCTTAAAGTAATCTATAGCTAAGCTTTTATGTAGTATTTATAAAAAGCAGGTTTAAAAACTTAATAGAAATAAGTATGCTGCTTTTTTTAGTAAAAATAAAATAAAAAAAGTTTTAAATGCTTAAAAAAAAATCTATTAATGTTATAAAAATAACGTTTTGTTTTTTATTAATATAATAAAAAGCTTATAGCTTAATTTAACTTAATATAAAAAAACTTACTAAATTAACTAAATAGTTACTGTTTAAGCTTAAAAAAGTAAATAGATTTTACTAGTATTAAACATTTAATTATATAAAAAAGCTTTTAATTTAAGTATAATGCAATAATATTTTATTATTGTTGTTTAATATAACACTAGCTAGTATAAAAAACATTAAGCCTACTTTTTACAATATAAAAAAGTAAATATACTAACTTTATAGCAAGCTTAAGTTATACTAAGCTATTATAATACATAAAAAGCAGTAAGCTATATTTAATATAGCTTAAAATATATATTAATCTTACAAAAAATTATAGCTTTTTTAAATAAGTTTAAATATTTAAAGCAAAAAAAGCAAAGCTAGCTATATTATAATAGCATAGCTTATAGCTTTATATATTAAAAAAAATATATATATATTTTTACAAATGTTAAACATAATAAAGATTAATAAATTAAAAGCTCTTTTTTAATTTTATAAGTAGTAATGCATAACTATTCTTAGTTAGTAAAGTGATTTATCTGCTTAATTGCAATAATAAATAAAACATTTACTTGTTAAATAGCTTATATTGCTTTAATAATACGCTAACTTTTTAAAAGAACTATTTATTTAAGCAAATAAAAATTAAATATAATAATAAGTTAATAGTATATTATATATTATAAGCTTATAATAGTAAGATATTCTGCTAGTTTAGCACTTTTATTTTTTTAAAAAAAGCTTTTTATAATTAAAAAAAAAAGCAAGAAAACTTGCTTAATATAAGTAATACTACTTAATACAAAGAACACTTCTTACGTTTTTAAAATAATTTAAAAATGTATAGCTAACTTTATAGCAAGCTTAAGTTACATTAAGCTATTATAATGCGCAGAAAAAAATAAGCTATATTTTATATAGCTTAAAGTATGTGCTAATTTTTTAAAAAATTAAGTCTTTATAAATAAGCTTAACAAATTAAAATATAAAAAAGCTATTGCTATAGTTATAGCTAGTTAAAAAAAAATTGCTATAATGCCTTTAAATGTTTTAAGCTATACGTATGTTATATTAATAAAAACAGCAAGTATTTCTTTAGTAAAAATACTTAAGTAATTTTGTTAAACTTTATTATACTAAAAATAAAGCATTATAATTATTGCTTTTTAACAAAAAATTTTTAATAAGCATAAATTATTAACTTATATTAATTACGTTTTTGCTTTTTATATATACTGCTTATTGCTATTACTAATTAAATAGCTTAATAAAGCTTTTAAACTAACTTAAAAAAGTTAGCAATAATACTTTTAAGCTAAAAAGTTATTTAAACTTAATTATTTAAAAGAAATAAAAGTTATAATAAAGTTTCTATTAATAAACTAATAAAAAGATTATTATAAAATTAACTTTAATTTTATACTTTTTATAAAACTACTTTTTATATTGCTTTAGTAAGCTTAAAAAAGTTTGCTAAAGATTTATAAACTTTTGTTTTATAATAAGTTATTTTAAAATTATGTAAAAAAATAAAATTAAAACTTTTAATAATAGATCTTTTAGTTTTAGCATTAATAAAAAATGCAATAAAATGCAATAAGTAATATAAATTACAGAACTTAATAAATTATTAAATTTTTAAACGCATATTATGCTTACTAATATTTTAGTAAGCATGCTTGTTTAAGCGTTATTTTAACTTTTTATACTTTTATTATATAATATTAAAAGATTATTTTATTTTATAAAATAATTTTTAAAAATAAGTAGCAAAGTTATTTTATTTTCTAAATATAATAATTAAATTTTTTAATTTTATTAATAAAATAAGCTAACGTTTAGCTAAAAAACTTATTGTTTTATATTAGTTAACTTTAAATTAAGTAAAAATACTTATTAAACTTAAGCATATTAATAAGCAAAAAAAAAAAAACTAATAAAAATTGCTTTAGTAATAGCAAATAAAGCAGCAATAGCTTAAATTTAAAATTTAGCTTATTAAAGTTTAAGTTATAATTTATAAAAAATGCTTTAAGCAAAATGCCTTTTAAATTCTTTAAAACAAAACGCTGTAAAACGTAAAAACTTTATATAATTAAATATTAATGCTTATATAAAGCTTTTTTAATAAGTTAAATAGTTTAGAAATACTGCTTTAAATAAAAAGTAAATTTTTTTTAAAGCTAAATATAAGCTAAAAACTAATAGCACATAAGTAAAATAATTAAAAAATAAAAAGCACTTTAAAAAAAAGGTTAAATAGTATATAAAATTATTAAAAAAAAAACGTTTATAACTAGACTTTTTTTTAATAGATTAGCTAATGTTTTTACTAGTGCATTTTGCTAAATAAAAGCTAGCATTAGTTTTTATAGAAAAATAAAAGCAAAAAAAATATAGCTTTTTTAAAAATGTTATAGCTTTTTGTATAATATTTTTATAAAGACTAAAAACTGTGCTTTTAAGCAAAAATGCTAGTATAATAGTTATTAATAACTTATTTGAAAATATAAACTAAAAAATCAAACAGTAGTACAAATGTTTAAGTATTAAACCTTTATATATAATAAAGGTAAACAAAAATAAAAGCTTTTTTATAAAGTGTATTATTAATTAATTTTAAAATTTATAAATAAATTTAAATAAAAGCATTACTATTTAAACCTAAAAAATAATAAACTATATATAAATAAAGTAAAACTAAAGAAAACTTTAGTAAAAGCTTACAGCAGTTTTAATATATAAATTAATTATTAAATTTACGTATAAGAGCAAAAAACTTATTAAATTATCTAATAGCTAGTTATTACTAAAGTTTTTTTTAAAATAGCAATATTAAATATTTAGTTTTATAAAGTAAAATAAATAATTAAAAACGCAAAAGCGCTTTTTAGCTTTTATTTATTTTTAAACTTTAAATATATAAAAAGCTCTTATTGTTTAATTAAACGTAAACATTTAAATATATTAATATTAGTAGGCTATTTTTAGTAAGCAAAACTAATAATACAAAATAAACTAAACGCAAGGTTAAAGTACTAAAGTAAACGCTTATTAAATACTACAAAAAGTATTAATACATTTAAACAATAAAATAGTAGCTATAAAAATTAAAATCTGCTAAAAACTATATAATAATTTATTTATTAAATGTGCTAGCTTTAAAAATAAATAGCGCTTAAACGTTTTATTTATATTTTGCTTTTAAAGTAAAAAAAAAGCTTTAAAAAGTAAGCAGCTATAAAAGTTTAGTAATAAAGCTTAAAGCGTAAGCTTAAGTTAAATAGCCTTTAATATAGATTTTAATAATAAGTTTTACTTTTTTAGCATAAATATTTTAAATTTCTAAGTAATAATGTATTAATATTTCTTTTTTTTATAAATAGTAATAAATATTTTAATAAAAACTTAAAAAACTAAAGTAAAAAAAAGTTTTATATAAACAGTAATTAAACGTAAGTTAGCTAATTTTAAGCTATAAAAAAGTTCTGTTTTAAAGTAAGTACTTATTGCTTTATATAGCAAAAAAAAAGCTAGTTAATATTTTAGCGTTTAAATTTAAGTTTTATATAATAATGCAACTAAACGTAAAAATAACAGCAAAAGCTTTAAGCAAAGTTCTTTTTTTTTTTTAATAGTTTATTACTTTAAAATTAGTTTATTTAAAGCTAAAGTTTTATAGCTAAAAAAGCTTAATACTTTTATTAAGTCTAATATATTTTTAACGTTCTTTAAAAATCTATAAAAAGAAATAATTCTTAAGCTAAGTTATATTTATAACTGCAGCAAATCTTTAAAGTAAACAGCCTTTAGTTAATAAAACAATATAAATAAAAAAAGTTAGCAAAATAAATTTATAACTTTAAAAAAAAGATTAGCTTTAAAAGTTAAGCACGTTAAGCTTTAAATAAAACAAGCTTAAAAGCAAATAAGCTATTAGCTAAGCAACTAATAAGTAGCTATTAGCACTTAAGTTTTAACGCTTTTAATAAGCTTTAGCTATTTAATATATAATAAATAACTAACTTAAAACTAATATAAACAAAAAAAATCTAACTATTTAATTAAAACATAATATTGCAATAGTTAAAAAGTAATATTAACGCAATATAATTTTTGCTTAGTGCTTTAAATATTAAAGTAAAGTAATTTAATTAAACGTAAATAAACAGCAAAAGTAATTATAACTCAAAAAAAAAAAAGCTATTTAGCGCATATTATATAAAAGAAAAGTTTATATAACGCTAAAAATCAAAAAAGTTATAAAAAAGTTATTATAAAATATACTTTAGTAGCATTTTATGTTATAATATTATTAAATTACGGAAAGTTTTTAAAGCTTTAAATATTGTAGTTTATTAAAAAATAAAGTGCAATACTAAGTATAATAGCTTAAAAATAATAAAAACTTCAAAAATAATAACAATAAATAATCTATAGCTAAATCTATATAACAAAAAATACAATTTAACAATTAAATAATAAAAAGTTAAATATATTATAGCAGATTTTGTTATAATAATACTTAGCTTAAAATATAATTTATTTTAAACATAAAAACGTATTAATATTATATAGCTTTTAAAGTAGCTAAATGCTTTATTATTTAATTAATAACGCGTATAAATAAATTAACAAGATTTTTACTGTTTTTATTTATTATTTAATAAAACTATAGCTAAAAAAACAGGCTTAGCAAAATTAGCAAAAAAAAAAAACCCTAAGTTTAATTTAGCAAGATTAAAAATAATGTAATGCTATTATTAATTTATATTTTTTTATAAAAGTAAAAAAAAGTAAGCAAAACAACTTAAAATAAAAAACCTTATAAAAAACTAAAATAGTTTTTTTATAGTAATCTTATAGCAAGCTAATAATATAGTTGCTATAATATATACTAAAGTATTAGTTTTCTTTAGTAAAAAAAAGCTTAAAGTATATATTAAACCTAAGCAAAAGCCTATGTTATAATAAGTTAAAAAAGCTATAATAAAATATTATGCTTACAAAATAAAAAAATTAATTAAGCTTAACTCTAGTTTAATATTATAAAAAGACATAAAAAGTATAAAATAAATAAAAGCTTTAGTACTAATAAAATATTATTACTTTTATTGTTTTTTTATTTATTTAATAAAGCAGAGCTAAATATTATGTTTAACTTTTAGTATTAAAGTTTTTTATAAGCTAACTTAAATTAAAGATATTATTAAATAAAAAGTTTAGCTAAAGCAGCACATTTATTAAACTATAACGCAAATAAGTAATAATTTTTGTTTTTTTTTTTGTTTAGGGTTAAAGTATAAATGCTAATATAATTTAAATAAGTGTTTTAAAAAAAGCTTATAAAAAACAAAAATCTTTAGTAAAACAAAAAAATAAAAGTTCTTTTAATTTTAATTTTTAGTATAAATATAAACTATAAAAGTATAGCTTATTAATTTTTTAATTCTTTAAAATTTAAGGCTAAAAGTGCTAGAAAAATTACTATAAAAATAAAATAAAAATAAAGTTTTAAGCTTATATATAATAACATAAGTCTAGTTTAATATATTTTATATATACTAGAAATATATAGCTAAAGTAATAACTATTAAGTTAATAAAAAACTTAGCTAAGCAAAACATTTAAATATAAAAAAACCTTTTTATATAATTTATAAATAAGTTAATAATACTAAGCTTAAAAAATAATACTTTTTAATAAAGTAGTTTATTAATTATAAGTAATAATCTATTAATAATAAAGCAATTTGTAGCTTAATTAAGCTTACTGTTTAAAAAAATAAGCTTAATAGTATAACGTTTGCTAAAGTATTAATTAAAAAGCTATTTATAATAACTTTATAGCTTAAAATATAAGCTATTTTTACTTGCAAAAGTGCTAGTAATTAAGGGTTAAACATAAACCTTAAGCTATTAAAATAAATAGTTAATAGTATAGCTATTTATAAGTATATAAAAACTAGCTTATAATAGCTAAGCGTTTATAGCAATATTGCTTTTTAATTTTTTAATATTAGCTTTTTTTATTATATTAAAGCAAAATTTAATAAGCATTAAATTATTTATTTATTAAAGTATAAGTTTTTTATTAATAGGAATAATTAAGCTAAAAAGAAATATTTGTTTATTTTAGCTAGTTAATATAGCAATAAAAATTATAAGTGCTATATAGCTATATAACTTAGTTTAAAAAAAGCTATAATAATAGCATAAAAGCTTTGCTATATTAATTTTAAATAAAGTTATATGCTTAAAAAAACTTAGTATATAGCTTATATAAAGCGCAATAAAATATAAACAGCTTTAAAATAAAAAGCTAAACTGCTTATAAAACGTGCTAAACCCTTAAGAAATTAAAGCTAAGTAAAAAAAAGCTTACAACTTAAATTTACTTAAAGGCATTAAAGCTATATAAAGAAATACTATAGTAAGCTTAGTACTTTTAAAAAAAGGAAATAATTAAGCTTTTAAATATAACTTTTTTTTATAAAAAATTAAATAAAAAACATAAGCTAAGTTTAAACTATTATAAAATAAGTTAGTTTTACTTTATTAATAATTTTACTGCAATAATAATTTAGCTTAATATAAAAAGAACTACTAATTTAAATAATTAGTTTTTGCAGCTGTTTAATTAAGTAGTGCTGCAACGCTACTATTTGTTAAATAATAGCTAAACGCCTTTAAATTAAAATTTATGCTAAAACGTAGTAATATTTTTTATATGTTATAAACGTATTAAAATAAGCTTTATGCTTTATATTTTAGCAAGTAAATTATTTATATAGCTAGAAATAGTTATATAATAGTTTATATATTATAATTTCTATACGTATAAAATAAAATCTTTTATAAACAACTTAGCTATGCAAAAAAGTTCTATAAGCAGTAAAGTAGCTTTATTATTATAATCTGCTAAAAGTAAGCTTTTTTTTGCTTTAATTTTTTTATATTTTTTTTAAAATAAAAAACATAAAAAAAAATATTTTTTTTTTTTTTTTTTTAGCTTTTAACCTTTATGCTTTTTTTTTTTTTCGGGTTAAGTTTTAAATATATTGCGTTATTATTGCGTTATTATTA
>MU401080.1:0-10526 GCA_022578965.1 Xylaria sp. FL1777 | reverse complement strand
AATTTTATTAAAAAAAAATTAAATTTTTAAGTTATATTATTTTTAGCTAAAAAATTAAAATAAACTTTTTATATATAAATATTATTTAATAATAGTTTATATTAAATATTTATTAAGTACTATAATAATTTTTAAAGTTTTATAATTTTTATTGCTATTTTATAAACAAGTATTTTTATATTGCTGCATTTTTGTTTAAGTATTTAAAAAAAAACGTAATAAAAACAAAAAAAGATTAAATTTTTTTAAATAGTTTTAAAAAAAAAGCTTTTAAAAACTTTTAAAATATATTTAAGCAAGCTATTTTTTTTATATATTTTAATTCCAAAAAATAAATATTACTAAAAACTAATTTTTTTAAAGTAGTTTTTGCAAAAAATTTATTTTAGCAAAATAATTAAAGCATTTTTAAACTAGTTACGTTTTATTTTTAAAAGTTATCTAAAAAAAAAATGCAGTATAATATACTTAACTAAAAAATGCTTATAATAATAAATTGCTTTAAGTATTAATAGCATTATTTATAAAAAAGCAATTTATTAGTTAAAATATTAATTAATTATATTAACTTTTAAGCATTTATAAAAATATTAAAGCTTAATAAAAAGCAAGCTTATTAATGTTTATTATTAGTTTTTTTTAACTTTATTATTAAATATTAAGCAAGCAAAAAAAACAAAGCTAATTTTTTTTTGTACTATTTTAATTATATAGTTATTTTACTTAATAATATTAATATTTTTTTAACGTTAAAAAGAAAAATTGTAGTAATATAGCAAGTTAAAGTTTTTAATTTATATTTTAGTGCTTAAGCTAAAGCTTTATACTTTAAAGTTATACTTGCTAAAAAAGCTTTTTTTATTTAAATAGTTATGTGTTTATATACGTAAATAGCTATAAGCTTAAAGAAATTAAAAGATTTAAAAGCTTTTAAAAAGCTAAAAAACCTTATTTAAAAAGTTTAAAAAAAAAACCTTAAATGTTATGCAATTATAAAGCAATTAAAAGCAAAAAAGCTTATAAATCTTTAATAATTAATAAAAAAATTTTTAGTTTATTATAGAAATAAAATTTATATTTTTTTTAAAAAAGCTATATATTTTTAATTTATTAAGCTATATTATAATAATTTTTTAGCTAAACATTTTAGCTAAAGTTGCACTTTAAAACTACTATAACAAAAGTTTTACTAAAGCAATATAAAACTAAATATTAAAAAGTATATATAAAGCTATATAATTTGCTTTAAAACTAAAGCAAAATATTATTAAAAATATAATAAATTTAATGCTTTATTAATATTTAGTAAACTTATATAAAAGCTATTTATAAACTTTATTATAAGTTTGTTAAATATTTTTTATAAAAAAAAACTAATTAATGCTATTTTTATTATTATAAATAAATTTATTAAGCTTATATACTTATTTTTAGTTAATATTATTATAACTTTAATTAAGCTAATAGTTTTATTTTATTATAAAATTAAATATATTTATAATAGCTTAAAAAGTATTATTTTTAATAAAAGCTTTATTTTTATTAGCTAATTTTAGTTTAACTTATATTATTACTTAAAAGTTAAATAAAAGCTTTTAGTAATATTTTATTTTAAAACTAATAAACAAACAAAACAAATAAACTAAATAATTAAAAGCTATTTAAAAAGGAATTAATATAAACATATAAAGAATTAATATAAACATATAATCTTATAAACATATAATGCTTTTATTAGCTTAATTAAAAAACGGACTTTATAATATTTCTTGCTTTAATAGACTTACTTTTTACTTTTATTTAACTAATTAGATTTAAAGCTTAATTTTTTTTTTAATAGCATTATTTTTATGCAGACTTTTTAATATAAGTATTATAATAAACTATTTAAATAATATGTTAGCTTTTAAATATTAACATTTTATATGTTATAACAGTAGTTTTTACTTATAAAACATTATTAAACTATTACAAACAGTTATATTAAGTATTTATTAATTTAATTATTTTAGCTTTTATTAATTTTTTTGCTTTTAAATATTAAGCTATATTTAATGCTTGCTAAACTTGCTATTTGTAGTTTTTTTTGCTTTAAGCATTATTAATTAACTATATATTTAATACTAAGTAAAAAAATAATTATTGTTTTTGTTAGCATTATTATATTAGCTTTTATTTTGCTTAAGCTTAACTAAAGTTAACTTGTTTTAGCTATTTAGTAAGCAACTTTGTTTTTAGCTTGTTAGCTGTTTTTTTAAAGCTTTACTTAATAGCTTACTTAGTTTAATTATAAGCTTACTAAAAATTATTTCTGCAAAGTTCTTTAGTTAATTATAAAGCATTATAGCAATTTTAAAGTTGCAAATTTGTTTATATATATTTTTTAATAACAATTTTTATAACTTTTAACGTAAGTAAATATTTAATTTATTAAAAAAGCTTGCATATATTAGCTTAAAGTAAACTTTATAATAATATAAAATCTTAAGTTTAACAAAAATTAAACAGTTATTAGTACAATATTTAATATTTAGTAAAAAAAAGTTATTTGCGCTTAATATAACTTTATAAGCAATGCAATATTATAAATTAAATAAATTAAGCTTTTTTAAAGCTATAATTATTTAAAGCTTGCTTAAGTAATTAAAAAACAATAATAAATATTTGCGTTAAGTTAAAACTTTATTTTAAGCATAAGCTTATTTAAAGTTATGCTTTTAATTAACTATTATTTTTTATATTGCTTTAATAAAACTATACAAATAACTTATACTATTTAAAAAGTAGCTTTTTACGTTATTATTGCTTGCTTTTATGCTTAATATAACTTAAATATTAAAGTTATAATATTTACAAATATAATAATGTACTTACTACATTTTAAAAAGCATATAAGTTTTATAAATATATTATAAAATAAAGCGCTAATTATTAAATTATTAGCAAAAATTAACTTATGCTTTTTTATGTATAGCTTTTGTTTTTACAAATATTACTTTTTTTTATATAATTAAAACGCTTTAATATATATAAGGAATTTTTTTATTATTAATAAATGTAGCTTTAATTAGCTGCTTGTTTAAAAAAGTTAACTTTATTAGTGCATAACTAGCAAAAGCAGTATTTTTATTTTTGCTAGTAATAAAGCTATTACTGTTAATTTAACTTAAAATTTATTTTTGCTTAGCTTTAAGCAAAACATTAAAATTAATGTAATATATGCAAATTTGCTACTATAAAAAAAAAAACTAATAATTTAATGCAGCTTTTATTGCTTTGTTATAATTAGTTATAACTATATTAAGCTTTTATATTGCATGTTATATTATAAGCTAATAAATACTTTTAGCTAAAAACTAGAAGCTTTTTTGCTTTTTATTATTAATTAAGCTAAATATAGCATTAAAAACCGTTTTTAAGCAGGTTTAGCTTATTGCTTAAAACAATAACAGCTTAAATTAATTAGTATTATATATATTATTAAAGCTAATAACTTTAAAAAATTGCTTTTATATTTTTAAGCAGTAAAAAAACGTTTAAACTAATTTAACTAAACAGTTTAGCTTATTATTAGCTTACTTTATTAAATAAAGAACTTTTTTTTTGTTAAAAAGCTTAATAAAAACAACAGTTAAGTTATAGCTATTTAGTTTAGCTTAATTAATAAAGCTTTAAACATTATAAATATTTCTTTAAATAAAAACAAACTTTTTATATTACTGTTTTATTATGCTTTAAATATTTTAAGCTTAAATATTAATTTAGTAGCTAATTAATTTAATAGTTGTTTTTATTAACTTTGTAAGCTTGCAATAAAAAAAGTAAACAAAAAAGTTTAAGCTTAAACTATAGTTATGCTAATAATGTTTTATATTTTTATGTAATTATAATAACTATTAACTTTTATTTATAGCTTTAGTAATAATTACTTATTTATAGCTAGTTTTTTAAAACTTTTGCTACTAAAATTTGTTGCTTTTGCTTTTTTTAACTTGTTTAAATTAGTTATATTTAATAAAGAATCAAATTAGTTATTTTTTAAACAAATATATATAGTTTTTAATAAAACTAAACCTATTGTTTTTTAAAAATAAATTAACATAATTAAAAAGCACGTTAACTATAAAAAATAAGTTGCTTAAAATAAATAAGTTAAAAATAGTTTTTAAAACTAAAAACAGTAAATAATAGTTAGTTAACAAAATACTTGCTTTAAATAGCAAAGCTAGCATAAAAAAAGTCTATTTAAGCAATGCTATTATAAATAAAGCAGCTTTAATTAAACTTAATATAAATAACTTTGCTAATAAACATTAAAGCAATAAATATAAAAAAAAAGAGTTATAGCTATTTAAATTTAATAATAATTACTTTTATTTGTTTTTTTACTAGTATATACGTTTATATAAGCAAACTAAATTTATAAAAAGCTATTAATTTTTTTTTATAACTTTATAAACTAACTGTAAAGCTAATGCAAATTTTTTACAAGTAGCAGTTAGCAAGCTAGCAATATAAAATAATTTAGCAAACTAAAATTTTAAAAAAACAAAAATAAAACTAACTTTTAAGCTAAGCATAAGCATTTATATACGTTAAAGCTTTAATAAATAAAAAAAAGTATTACTAAAGAAAATCTTATAATTAGTACAGATTTTTTATGCTAGCTTATTAAGTTCTTTATAACTACGTAAATATAAAACAGTACTAAAAAAATAAAAGTAAGCATTAAAAATATTATTAAAAGCATTATTATTACTAAAGCTATAAAATAAAAAAATACTTTTGCTATTACAACTAAATATAAAAAATTAGCAAGTTAAAGTAGTTATAAAAGCAACAAATAGCTTATTACATAAAAAAAGTAAACAAAAAAAAAAGTAACAAAACATGCGTTGTTTTTTTTAACGATAAAATAAATTATTTAAAGTAAAAGCGCGCTTACGCAATAACTAAAGCTCAAAAAGTTCAGAAAACATCGTATAATATAAAGGTTAATTAGTATTACAAGATTAAAGTGTACAATAAATATGTTTTTAGTATTAATAAAGTAAAAAGCGTAAAATGTAAAATATAAATAAAATTAAATCAACAAAATATATAAAAAGAAATATAAAATAAACAACATTAAGTACATAAAAAAAGACAATATATACTAACATTTTTTAATTGAGCTAATAAAAGCATCATGTGTTTATAAAATCATATGTTTGTATTAATTCTTTATGTATTTATATTAATTCCCATTTAAAATGCTTTATAAATAATAAATAAACTAATTAGCTTTAACTTTTATTTTAAGCTTTTTTTGCTATAAATTTTACTATTAATTTTATAACTAAACGATTATTTTTTAAAGCTTTATATAATTATATGCTAAAATTTTATTTGTTTATTAAAAATAACTTTATATTAAAAAAGATTTTAGCTATATAAAAACGTTTTAATAAGTTATAAACTATTAAAAATAAAATAATAAAGCAATAATAAATTATAACTAATAAATATATAAAACATTATAATAATAAGCATAAATTTATAACTTTTAAAACTAAAGACTTAGTAATATTACTAATAAAAAATATTAAGTTTAAAAATAAAAAGTTAACGTTTAAGTTTATTAAACTTTTCTGAATTTTTTTTATAGTTAGTTTATAAGCATATTATATTAGTTTTTTAAAATAATATAGCTGCTTTTATTTTATTTTTTTAATTTAGTTGCTTAAGCTTTAAAAAGCTAAACATAAATATAGTTTATTTATGTTAAACCTTAAAAATAAGTTAAAAAAATAAAAGGTTAAAAATATAATAAATAAAATAACTTATAATAAAAAAGAATATTATTTTATTAAGTAAAAAAGCTAGCTAACTAAGTATAATTAATAGGTATTTATTATTAATATTATAGCTTTTAAAGCAATTAAAAACTTTAAAAAGTGCTTAAGTTATAAAAAAAAAGCAAAGTTATTAAACTAATAAAATAGTATTAATTTATTATTAATTTAGCTATAAATTAAGGCTTAATTGCGTTATATATACTAATTAGTTATTTTTTTGTTTTTAATTACGTAATAAAAATTATACTTATTGCTTTAAGTTTTAAAATATTTGCGTTTTATTAATAAGTTATACGTAAAAATGCTATAAACAAGTTATAAAATCTTTATAAAAAGGCCTTAAAATACTAATTATTAAACTTTAGAACATTTTTATGTTAAAAAAAGCTTATTAAATACTTTTATTTATGCTTATTAGCAATAATTAATATAGCTTTATATATATTGTTTTTAAAAGAAATAAAAGCAGCTTTTTAAGCTGTATATTTATAGTTTAAAACTTGCATTTTAAATATAATTAAACAAGCATACTGCTAGCATTAAAAATAGTTTTAATTTTATTAAAAAACTTTATAAAATTAGTTTAAATAAAGCTATTTATAGCGCTTATATAAAAAAGCTTAATAGCTTAACAAACTAAAGATTTATATTTTGCTATTAAATATTTATATTTAGTATAATGTTTTTATATTGCTAATTATTAGCTAAACTTTATATAAAATAAAAACAAAATAATTTATTTTTATATTGTTAATTTTGCTAATTAATTAGAACTAAGCTTTATAAATTAATAAAAAACGCAGAAATGCTTTTAAGAAATAAAACTGCATAGCTATAAAATTAATATAATAATTGTTTGAAGTTTTTTAAACAATAGCGCAATTTTTATTTATAATAACTTTTTTATAGTTGTTTTTTTAAAAAACAAAAAAATAAATAAACTAGTTTAATAACTTTTAAATGCATATTATATTAAAATATAATATAACAAATAGCTAACTTATTAATAAAACTAATTTAAAATAAATATAAATTAATTTATAAGTTTGCATAAAGTATAGCTATTTATATAGCTTATATAAGCTATTATTTCTAAGTTTTTAAATTTGCAAATTATATTTAAAAGCAAGCTATTTTTTAGCTAAAATGCTTTTTTAAAACATTTAAAATAAAGCTAACATACTAATAAACTACTTAGAATTATTGCTTTTTTAATAGTTTTATATTTTTTGTTTTTAGCTTTAATAGTTTATTTATAAAGTTTATAAATAAAAGTTATAATAAAAATAGCTTAATATTTAGCTAATATAAAAACTTTAATATTTGCATTAAAATTAAGCTTATTTTTTGTATTATTTATATTAAAATTATATATATTGTATTACTTAAAACTAATAGCTTTAAAAAGCTATACTAAAAGCTACTTAATTTTATACGTAAATAAAAACCATGCTAAAGCTAAATAAAAACATTTTTGCTAACTGCTTACTATTATAACTTATATTTCTTTTATAGCTAACTATATAAGCGCTATTATTTAGAAATTACGTTGCTTGATTTTTATTTAATACTGCTATTTTTGCTGCTTATGTTTTTGTTTGTTATATAAGCATAGCTTTTTATTACTTAGATTACTTACTAATAGTTCTTAAATAGGTTTTCTTTAAGCTAATTTTAAAGCTTTAGCATATTAGTAATAATTTATAATTTTATTTTTTGCGCAGTTGCTAACGCAGTTTTTTTTAGTAAGCAATCTTTTAAGCAAATAGTATTTTTGCTTGCTTAATTATTAGCTTGCTGCTTATGCAACGTTTTTATAGTAGCAATAGTACATAATTAGCTTTAAGTTAGTTTTATTACAAACTATATAAAGCAGTAAATAAAGGCGTTTTTAGCTAGCTTATATGTTTAAATAGCTTTTAAGCATTTTATTGCTTAAGCTAAATAGTTACTTTAATAAAAAAAGCATATAGCTGCTTTTTTTTTAGTTTATATAAAGCATAAGTTTGCTTTATTTTTAGTGTGTTTTAAAGATTTACATTAGCTGCATTTTTGCTTGTTTTTATATATGCTAGCTTAATAGCCTTATTTTTAGCAGTTATAACATTAGGTTACTATTATATTTACAAAGTAAAAAGCTATTTAAAAGTAGTAGTAGTTCTAAAAAAATTTATTAATATACGCTATATTTATATTTTCTGCAGTTATAACCTTAATATATATTAAGCATATTTTTTGCTTGCGTTATAGTAAATAAAGTAAAAAAAATAGCTTTTTAATTTTTAGCTTTTAATTAGCTAGCTTAAGTTAAGCTAGCATTCTTTTTTTTTTTTTTTTTAGCATTTGTTTAGTTAATAAGCTTAAAACTACTAGTTAATATAGTTAAAAGTGCACTTTTAATTTTTTGCTAAATGCTTAATAAGCTTATAATATATTTGTTAATATTTAGGTTTAGATTTTTTGCTTATTAAAAATAACCTTTTAGTTGTTATTTAATAGTTTATATGCTGCTTAAACTACGTTTGCTTTTATTGCTTAGTTTAGCTTTTATATTATAATTAACCTTGTTTTTACTTTAGCTTTATAGCTAATAAAAGTTATAATAATAGCATAATTAAAGTTTATTGCTATAATAGCTTTAAAGTAAATTAATAAAGCAACGCGTAAAAATTTTTTATTGCTGTTTATTTATAGCACGTTTGCATAAAATACAAGCTATTAATAAAAAAAGTTATTAACTTTAGCTTGCTTACTTATATAATTCTTAAATTGCTAAATTTATATATATAGCAATTTTACTTTTATAGCAAGCTTTTTTTGCTTTATTAATAGTGCTTATAATAAGTTTTAGTTAGCACGTTTGCTACTTTTATTACTATTGTTTGCTTATAGCTGCTTGCTTATTTGCTAAAAGTAGTACGCTTTTAATAGCTCTTTAATAATTTAGTAAACATTATAAATAGTTTGCTTATTTAAGTTTTCTTTAAAAAAAATCTTAGCGTTTATTATTGCTTTATTTAGCTTGTTTACGTAATACTGCAAGTTTAATATTAAGCTTATTGCTAGCTATTATTAGTTTAAGTTTGCACTATTAGCTAATTATAGCTAGTTCTATATTAAAAAAGTTGCGTTATAGTTTTTTGCTTTTTTTATTTCTACCTTTATTTTTTTTTAGGCTATTATTTATATAGGCTTGTTTTATATATAGCAAGTCTTTATAAGTCTAGTTTTTAAAGCTATATAAATGTCTTTGTAAATTTAGCTAGTTGCAAAAAAAAGCAGTTAATTTACTTAAAAAGTATATTAAAATTATATAAGTTAACATTTAAATCTTTATTAAAATTTATAAAATTAAAATTATTTTTATTTTTTTTTTATTTTTTTTTTTATAACTAATAAAAAGCCTAATAATGTTTAAATCTTTATTAGAATTAAAGCTATTTTAAGAAAAAAGTAAACTACTAAAGTTTTTATTTTTATTACTAAAGTTATTAAACTTTTAGCAAAAAAGTTTATTAAAGTTTTGTTTTATAGTAAAATTAAACTTATTTTTAAATAAATTTAAGCGTAAAACAAATTATAATAATTTTCTGCGTTTATGTTTATAATTATAGCTTTAATTATAATTATGTTTATATATACTACTTTTAATTATTGCAAGTTTAAGCAGCATAATTATAATACAAATAGTAATTAAAAAAAAGGCAGAAAAAATATAAAATAAGTATAAAAATAGTAGTAGTAAAATGTATAGCTAAAACTAATTATTTAATAATAACTAAAGAAAAAAAAAAGAAAAAAAAGAAAAAAAAAAAATATATAGCAATAAAAGTATAAACATAAAACCTGCTATAAATATAGCATAAAACAAACATAACTTAATATATAAACATAAATATAAATATATAAATACTTTAATTATTATATTATATAAGCATTTTATTTAATATATTATATTTATGCTTAATTATTTTATATTACTTTATTTTATTATTTATACTTAAAATTAATTACTTTAATTAATTTTATTTGTATATAAGTTAAAAATAACTTAATTAAAAAAAACAAAATAATTATTATAACTAGGCTACTTAAGTACTTTAGCATATATTACAGGTTATATATATATATAAAATATTTTTCTTATATTTATTTTATAAAAGTTTTCTTTTTTTTTTAAGCTTTAGTTTTATTAAATACTTATTATAAAACTAAAGATATATTAACTATTATACTTAACCTTTAATGCTTTATACCTCTTGTGATATATTTTAATTATATAATTGTTTTGTTTAATAATATTAACATTTTTTTAACGTTAAAAAAAAAAATTATAGTAATATAACAAGTTAAAATTTTTAATTTATATTTTAGTATTTAAGCTAAAGCTTTATATTTTAAAGCTATATTTACTAAAAAAGCTTTTTTTATTTAAGCAATTATATGTTTATATATATAAATAGCTATAAGTTTAAAAAAATTAAAAAATTTAAAAGCTTTTAAAGAGCTAAAAAACCTTATTTAAAAGGTTTAAAAAAAAACCTTAAATACTATACAATTATAAAGCAATTAAAGGCAAAAAAGCTTATAAATCTTTAATAGTTAATAAAAAAATCTTTAGTTTGCTATAAAAACAAAATTTATATTTTTTTTAAAAAAGCTATATATTTTTAATTTATTAAGCTATAT
>MU401079.1:0-10604 GCA_022578965.1 Xylaria sp. FL1777 | reverse complement strand
CTTATAATATTATTATTAATAAATTAATTAATTTTATATTAATAATTTAGCTATATATAAAAAAGTTTAATAATAACTTAAATATTAATTAAATAGTTAAAAAAGTTATATAGCTATTTTATATAATAGCTATAATATTAATTAAGCTAAAAATTTATAGCATTTTTAAAGTAATAATTTAACTATAAAGCATTTTAATGCTATATTATAAATGTAATATTAGCGTTAAAACTACTAAAAAACTAAATATAACGTAAATTTAATTAATAAATTATATTAAAACATTATTAATATTAATAATTTTAAACTTTAAAACTAATAAATAAAAAGTAAGCTAAGTTATAAAATATAAAAATAACTAATTTAAAGCTAAATTTATAGCTTAAATAATATAAAACAAATGTTTTAATTATAATAAAATTAGCTATTATATAAAAAACTGCAAAATAAAAGCTAAATAATTTAAAAACTTTAAAATAAACTAAAAAAAGTAAATTAACTAATTTATAATTATTAAAAGCAGGCTTTTTTATAACAATTTTTTTAGCAAATTTAACAGAATTTAAAATAAATATAAAACTTTTAAAAGTAAAGCTTTAATTAGTAGTTTTAAGCATATTTTTATTATAAATAACGCTAAAAATAAAAATAATACTAATAAAATAAAGCAATGCTTTATTAATTGTTTTAAAAATAATATAATTAATAAAAAACTTGCTAAAATCTTTAATATTGCTTAAAATAGCTTTGCTTTATTAATTAAAACAAATAAAAGCTAAAAAAACTTTAATAAAAAGCAAAAGCTAAAAAATAGTTATAATAATTATTATAATTTTTTTTTAACTAAGCTAGCTAATAGCTATAAATTTACTATTTTTTAAAACTATAGCTATATTAATTATTATATTTTATAATTTTTAGCATTTAAACTAGCATTATATTAGTTATAAAAATAAAGCATAATATATAACATTAATAAAACAAAACTTTAAATAACTAAAAATTGCAAAATAATAGCAAATTTTATAATTACTAGCAATATATTAAAAATATAAACATTAATAATAAGTATAATATTAAATTATATTTTTTTAAGTAATATAACTATTAAAAAACAAATTTTTTATAAATAAAAAAGCATTTTTGCTGTTTTAAATAATTATAAAATTATTATGCTATTTAAGTTTAAAAAAAGCTTTTTAATATAATTAATAAAGCGTTTATTTATTAATATAACTAATAAAAAATGCTATATTATAACTATTAAATAATATAAAAATATTTTAAAAAAACTATAAATTGCTAAATATTAAAACTATTATATAAAAAACTTTTTTAAACTATTTAATTACTTTAAGCAAAAAATTAATATTATTATTAAAACAAAATATTATATTAATATAAACAATAGTTTGCTAATTAAACTATTATTGCAAAAATATAGCTTAGCATAAAAAAAAGCGCTACATAAATTTATAAAAGCATATAAAAATATTTATATTAAAAAAAATATAAAGCTATAAAGTTTATTAATATTATTAATTTTAAAAAAAGCATTAAACATAATTATTAAGCTTAATAAAAATAATAAATTAATAATATAATGTTTTTATTATAATTATTATAAAATTAATAAAAAAATAAAAAAGCAAGTTTATTTATTACTTAATATAGCAAACTAAATATAGTAAACTATAAAGCATTAATAGTATACTTTTATTAATTTAAAAAATAAATTTTAATATATTGTTATATATAAACTATATTATAAAAAAATAGCGTTTATTATATTATTTAAGCTATATAAATAAATAGTAATACTTTTTAAACTTTATAATGCTTTAGTAATGTTTTAAGCACTAATATAAAAAATAATTAAACTTTTTTATAAATAGCTAGCTAATTTATTTAATAATATTTATATTTAAACTAAAACAAAAAAACAATTATATAAGCATTATTGCTTACTATTTATATAATTAGTTAAATATAATATAATAATTAATATATTAAAAACATTGCTTTTTATAAATTTTAGTATTTTTTTTAGTTTTAACGTTTTTTGCAATAATATTAAAGCAAACCTAATAAAAATTATAATAGTATAAAAGTAGCTTATATTTAAAACTACTATAAAAATAAAAGCATTTATAAATATTATAAGCTATTTTAAGCATTTTATTAAAAATTACTTATTAATTATTATATTATTAATTATACTAATAAAAAAACCTAAAAACTAAAAAGTAAAATTAAGCATAAAAGCTAAAAATATATAACAAAAAATCTATAAAGCTATTATTACTATATTAATTATTTAAGCTTTTAATTAAAAGCTTTTATTTGTAATAAATATTAATTTAAGCATATATTATATTAAAGCATATTTAATATAGCTGCATTTTTATAAAATAACTATATTTTTACATTTAATAATATATTTTTTAAAAAAGCTTAAAGTATATTAATTATATTATTTAATGCAAAAAAAAAAGTTATTAGTTATAATGCTAGCATTTTAATATTAATAGCATTAAATAAAAAGCAAAAAAATTACTATTTATATAAATTATAAATTTTTTATAATAATAAAAACAAAAATAAAACAACTAGTAAAAATAATATGTTTTTTAAACATTATTAAATATTTTAGCATAAAAATTATATATAAAACAAGCAAATTAAACGTTTTAGCAAACTAGCTATTAAAACTACTAATTATATTAGTTTTTTTATTAATAAAAACTAAAGCTAATATAAAATTATTATTAAAAGTTAAAATATAGCTAATAATACTACTATAATATTTTAATATTATAAATTTATAAGTTATTTTTAAAAATTTTTGTTTTAAAATTAAATTATTATATAATATAAGTTTAAAATAAATAAAATAACATTTTATTAAAAAAAATAGCATGCTATTTAAGCTAATTAACTATAAATAAGCTTTAAAAAACTTTTTATATTTAGTTAATATAACATTTTAAGCTATAATGCTTTTAAAAGTGCTTAAAATATTAAAATTATTATAAAACATAAAAAACATATATATTAACTTAAAGTATACTACTATTAAAAGCTTAATTTAAAAGCTAAATAAATGTTTTTAGTACTTAAAAGCTATACTTATTACTTAGTAAATTATTATTAAATATAACTAATATTAACTAATAAAACTATTATTAAATAAACTTTTAAACTTATAACTTATTATATTATTTTTATTATTTATATATTAAGCTATAAATTATATATTTATAATTAATTTTAAGCTATTAATATATATTAAATATGCTATTATATAAATTAAAGCAAAAATAATGCTTAATATTAGTTTTAAAGCAATAAAACTACTAATTTAACAAATTAATAAAATGTTTAGTTTTTTTAAAAAATAAATAAGCAATAATATAAGCATATTTATAAGTAAAAAAGCAATTAATTAATATAAATTAAACAGTTTTATTATAAAATTAATTATATTTAAAAAACTTAAAAATAATAATAAAATTAAAAAAGCTAATAATAATATTAAATAAATTATGTTATATAAAAGTTTAACTTATTATTATTTTAATTTTTAAACTTTATTAAAAGTAGCTATTTATATATATAACTAAATTTTAAAGCTTAATAATTATAGCAGCTATTTTTTGCTATTTAAAATATAGCTATTAAATTAATAACTAATTATAAAAATTGCTAATTATATTAAAAATTTAAATAAAAAAAAAAAGTTAAATTTTAGCAATATTTAGCATAAAACTATAAAGTACTATTAATATATAATTATTTTAGTAGTTTAAAAACATTAAAAAACTAAATTTAAGCTTATTTATAAAAAAAAAAAAGCTTAATTAAAACTTATAAAACTAGCAATTAAGTTTTATATATTAAATAATAAGCTAATAAATTTAAACTATATTATAATAGCTTATAAGCTATTATAAATTATTATTATAATAATATATATAAACTATAAAGCTTTAAAAAAATAATATTGCTTAATAAATATAATAATAATAATTTGTTTTTAATTTATAATAAAAATAGCTATTTAATAAAAAGTTTATAATATATTAATAAATATATGCTAAAAAAAAATAAACAAAAATTAAAAACATTAGTAATATAAATATTAAAAAGTATTTATAAATAGCTTTATTTTTATAAATAATTAAAATAGCTATTTAGCAAAAAAAGTAATTATAGCTTTTAAGTAACATAAGCTATAATATATATTATATAATAATTGCTATACAAAAACTTAAAAAGCATAAACTAGCTTTACTTAAATTAGTAATATTTATATATAGTTTCTTAGTACTATACTTAAGAGATGTTTTTCTTTTAATATTTACCTTTTTAAGTACAGACCTAACCTTACGTAGTAATTATAAGGTTCTGGGCCAGCATTCAGAAGGCACAATTGTACCTACATGTAATGCGAGAAGTTGCCGCCGCTCTTCGCTCTTCGATCCGCCATCATCCCTGCATAGTGAGTATTATATACACATCCATCTTGTGTCATACATCCAGACATCCATGATACATACACTGCAGTTATC
The DNA here is from genome assembly GCA_022578965.1 of Xylaria sp. FL1777. Classification (NCBI taxonomy): domain Eukaryota; kingdom Fungi; phylum Ascomycota; class Sordariomycetes; order Xylariales; family Xylariaceae; genus Xylaria; species Xylaria sp. FL1777. The sequence continues at coordinate 6,033 of MU401079.1, read as the reverse complement.
CGGATATGTAGATTATCGCATAACACCCCTTCATATTGGTATTATATATCTTTTCCTCCTATAAGACGTGCTTCGTTCGCGCAAATCTTCTCATGGGACAAGACTCCTGAACTCGTCCGGCAAAACCCCCCCTCCCTCATGGCCACCGTGGGTGTTCTAGCCCTCCAAGGAGGCTTTGCCGAGCATCTTGGCCTGCTGAAGAAAGCCGCCGATCACTTGTCCACCGGTGCGCGACGGCTTGTCGTCCATCTTATCGAAGTGCGCACACCAGAACAGCTCGCGGCTTGCGACGCTCTGATCCTGCCCGGCGGTGAGAGCACCACCTTGTCGCTGGTCGCCGCGCAGTCCGGTTTGCTGGAGCCGCTGAGAGACTTCGTCAAGTGAGTTCTCGACATACATGGCTTCCCCGCGAGGAACTCTCGTTTTGCTGATCCATCACCTCCCCGACGAAGGGTGTCGAGGAAGCCTGTATGGGGCACTTGTGCAGGATTGATACTACTGTGCGAGGAAGCCAGCGCTACAAAAAGGGGCGGCCAGGAACTTATTGGGGGACTCGACGTCAAAGTCCATCGGAACCATTTCGGTCGCCAGCTTCAGAGTTTTGTGCAACATGTAGACCTACCCTTTCTCGGTCAAAGCGAGACGGAGAAACAAGCTCCGTTCCCGGCCGTCTTCATCCGTGCGCCCGTGGTCGACGAGATCTTGCACCCGGCTGATGCCCCGGGACGTGCCATCGAGATCCTAGCCAGGTATCCGTCTAATGCGAAAGGAGACATAGTCGCTCTTAGACAGGGCAACGTGTTTGGCACGAGCTTCCACCCCGAGCTGACGGATGACGTGCGAATTCATGTCTGGTGGCTGGATCAGGTTATCAAAGCGCAGCACGAGAACTGAACTATGCATAGAGTCGCCTGATATATGAGCTTCCTAGTGCCTCGGTCATACTAAGCGCGCAGCGTCTGTCCGGAGACATCTTCGAATAACGCCTGAAAAACTCTCAAACAGGGATTCGTCATTACCCTGCAGCCAACAGAGGACAACAGCGGGACTGCTGCCGCTTGATTCATCTGGATTCTCGGACTGAACGGAGACAGAGAACCCAAAGGCGCAAGCTAGCGCATCGGGAGGAGAAATCGCACTCTCCTGTTGATTTATAGCCGTGCCTTTCCCAGCTCGTCTCCGCCGATAAGCACGACTCCAGACGTTGCCATCGGCAAACCCAACACCACGAAGGCGTTGCTCGTCCCAAACCCACGAGCGTAGGTTCAGTGACTCCATCGCGTCACTGATGGCTTTTTTGAGGGATGGGACTGGATCCGTATGAACCTGGGTGGAGGGCATGTAGATAGTAATTGTTGTGATCGGGGGTAGCATCTTCTTGGTCACAAAGGAGCCGTACCTGCGTGTCACGTCCAGTGAAGGGCGTCTAGTTAAGAAACTCCAAGCTAGTGCCCACCGCCGTGTCTTGCTCCCTTGAACGAAGGTCGTGACGGCGAAATTGTTGATCCTATGTTTTTGTAGTGCATCGATGAGGACCTCGATACTAGACTGTTTACCCAGCATTGCCGTATACCATTGAACTCTGTCCCTGAGTATCAAAGACTCGCTGATGATCCGCTCGACGAACCTGACTTCTCCTCCATCGCAGACCATCTCAACAGGCGCACCAGTGCACGCGCTATGTGGCGGCTGCGATTTTTGCGCCGCAAGTTCAAGAAGCTCGGTGTTCGAAGCGTAGAAGGGAGGGTTCACCATGACGAAATCAATAGTCTCAAAATCTAGACCCAGAATAAGGGGATCTGAGGCCGTACGGTCAACGATGTGGATGCGCGATTCAAGATTATTCATACGGGCATTCGTACGGGCACTGTTTAATGAGACTTCATCGATATCGGTGGCAATGAAGCGCCACCCTGGGCGCTGGACACATCCTAGTAGCGGATATATCAAGCTCGCACCGGTTCCGATATCGAGGCCCGTAACCCGTCGTCCCGGTTCGTACTGCTGCGAATACGAGGGCGAGGTGCTATCGAGCAAGTCCTTCAGCCATAGTATATAGTTATGACGATTCGGCACTGGAGGACACAGACGGTCCGACGGAAGATTGATTTCAAGTCCGAAGTCTTCCTCTAGAAGTGTCTTAGTCAACTGCATCACGGCCGCGGGGTCTGTGAAGTCTAGATGGGTGCCGCCTCTGAGCATCGCGCCAAACTCCGGGTACTTCAGGCCAAGACGGTAGAAGTCTGGCTCGGCAGAGTACAGACTTCTGAAGTAATCCTCACTGTGAGTTCCTTGGTTGATTTTTGGGGTTGGTTGGGTGTGCTCAGATTGCTTGTGAACAGCAGCGACTTCGTCATTGGCCTGGCGGGTTCGTTGCATGGCATGCGGGCTAGTGCGAGGAACGCCTATGGACACACTGTCCTCAAGGAATGCGCTTTCGCCATCGAACGCGATATCAGCATGCCCCTGAGAGAAAGCCCGCTTGCTCTGTTCTCCCGAATAACGTCGTTTCGTACCCTGCGTGAGATGTGTGGTCTCCATTTCAACATAGATAGCATGTGAGCATTATTCTCGAACGAACAACAAGGGCTGGTTTAATTTCAATTCTGGCTCAAGCATGGTTACGGAACGAGAATTGATTAGCAGATTTGTTGGTCATTTCGAAGGGGAGATCGCATCCTAAAACTAAACTTAAATACAATGCGGTTGTTATAATTCAAGCCAATTGGTCCCCTGGCACGTGACCATTCTGTTCTGCCGGCAATCGTCTAGATTGAGATAATCCGGCAGTACCTACTTAGCGATATGTTTAGGGAAACAAAAAGGGAAAGAGGAAGTCATAGAACACAAGTTATCTAGCACTTTGTATCGAGCGAATGTTCATCTTACAATTACAGATTGACTTGTATTGCAATGCCGTCATCTTCAGCAGGCTTCCTGCCCGCCACCTGGCATCGACCGACCTTACGTTGTAGCCGGTAGTATTATCCCGCCTCTTCCTATAGTACAGATAAAGAAGCTCTTCAAGGGATCCCGACGCCCGACCTAGAAAAGAAAAGGAGGAGGAAAAGGAAATAAAGAAGCTATGACAGCACCACCACCATACCATGACAATGTGTCTACAGAAATAACTCGGAAGCATCATGGCTTTTCATTTGGACCAACAAATCCCTCGGTCCCTGCCCAGAGTCCTATAGAAAATGCTGATTTGGCCCCGTATTGGCCATTATTTCCGCCCAAGAGGAATGACAAGGATCGATTGATGGCGATACCAACAATCCCATTCAACCCATGAGACCGAGACAGTATGATGGCTTGCCTGACAGACAACCGACACTCCTAAACTCCACCCTCCACCTCGCAAGGGTACCGATGGCCAACGACCGCTGGAACCGCGACCATGCAATGTAAAAGGAAAATTCCATGTGAAAGCAAGTCCTAAAACTCCGGGCCGAAATCATTCTTCCTCTCAACATAACGTACACGCCTGACGAAATGCGACACTCTTCGTCAAGGGCTTGGGGGATCCAGAAAGGTAGTGGTAAGAAACAGATAAAACAGAGAACTCCACGACTGTTAGACACCACCCCCCATGAAAGCAGCTAGATCATCCAGTTCGAGGAGCTGCCGCTCAAAAGCCGCACACAACTCAGCACCCGTCATATCGGTTGGTCCCGCGTCGACTGAGGCATTGATCGGTGGGCGATCCGCAGACGAAAGCACCGGGGACTCTGCCTTGGGTTGCGCTGGGGGGCTCGCCGTTGCTGGTGTTGATGTACCTGCGGATCCACCATTGATAGTGGTGAAGCCGGACTTACGCGGGTGGTCGACACCGTTATCTCCCAGCTCTTGAGGGTTGGTTGATGAATGCCGCTCGTAATCTATGCCATCGTGATTGTTGTCAGGCTGGCTCGCCGTGTCATCCTTAATCGAAGGTGGAGCAGGTTCCATGACAGCTCGGTGTGAGTCTCTATCGTCATTTCGCAGCACCTTGGCCATAACGGCGAGATGGCGATACCAGGGAACGGCAAGTACCCAGGTATTGGCACCGTCTTGGAGAAAACGCATGCCATCCCCAACAATAGCCTCAGCCGTCTCATTCACGTCGACCGGAGTCAAGCCTTTCAAACTAAACCAAGCCACCGTCGCACATGCAGTGAAACAGGAGAATAACATTACAAGCGGAAAGCTAGGCACAGAGTCCTTGTCGGCGTTCGTCTCGAGGGCTAGAAGCAGCGACACGACGCTGTGCGACGCGGCGAAAACTCGATCTACAGTCTGGAGATGTACATGCGGGGCCATACGCCAAGTTTCGTGCTTGAAACCTTCTGTCTGGATGAAGTGAAGGAGCCTGCGGCGATGAACCATGATGGTGGCAGAATGCAACAAGCAGTGCAACATAGCATACGTGAATCCACTTCCCATAGTGATGTGCAGATTGAGATGAGCTGGTTTGTCGACGAAATGCATGGGCAGAGAGCTGCGCACGGTCTCAATACCGTTTTCCAGCGCGAGGCATTGCTCCTCGGAATATGTCTCAACCGTGGCTGTCGTTAGCATCTCGATGACATTTCGCCAGGCCTGCGTGGCCATGACGATGTGGCCAAACTCGCCCACCTCGGCCATGGGTGTACCCTCGGGAAGGCCAGGAGGGGGGTTACCCGCCAAGGTGCGAACAAAGGCGGGTGTTCCGAAGTTGTAGCTCATGTCGGGACACGGAAGGGGTACATCCTTGACATCATGGTGAGAGACTGCCGGATGGCGACCGGGACTACTGGTCAGGAAACAATCGAGAATGTAGATGAGCCACAGGGTTCGGCGGAAGGACTCGTCCTTGATGAACTGATCAGGGTCTCCGAGGGCTTGGTGGCCAGTGATTATGCGGTACATCTGGGTCATGCGAGCAGCCTGGCCCAAATAGACATAGGCGCGAACGGCATTTCTGTTGCCCCATTCATGGATGATCAGGAGACATAAAGCCTGAATATCTGCCAAGCTCGGGTTATCGAGGTTCTGCATAACCAGATTGAGGGTCTTGACGGCAAAATGCTCGGAGGCTGCCGACGCACCACCGCCCTGGTTACCAAAGCGGCGAATTAAAACGGTGGAGCTCCTGTGGAGAAAATATTAGTGGAACTGGCCATAGCTAACAACCGGGGGGGTTTTGAGTCGCATATGATAGGATTGGGGGAATAAGTAGAGGGAATTGTCGGTCGCAAAGAAGTCTGGGCAATGGCAAGAAGTGCAACGATTGGGCCAGTGACACAACATGGGCGACAGGGCCCACCACCGGAAATTGGAAGAAATTGTAGCCCGAAGGATGACGGTCGGCTTAATCGAACGGACTCCGGAGGTAAGGATGACGGGATTTGGTATAAAAGAAACTGGGAACAAAAGAACGTAGCACATGTACATACCGTGCAGCACATGTCAATAGGCCATTCACGATGCTAGGCTCAAGCGTGCCATTCTTGAGTTTCTGCAAGAAAGAGGGTTTGTGAAAAGCGACACAGGACGGAAGGGTCTTGTTGATGACTCTCTCGCATTCCGTGATGAGTTCCGGAGTGAGTCTGTGCGGGGGCGCAAAGAGACCTATGGTTAGCGAAACTGGACAGTACGGAACAGACCGGATATTGTCTCGTGGGACTTGTTGCAGCACGATTCAGTGGATGAGATGCACTACGGTATAGGCAATTCGCAGGACGAATGAATGGAGAGCAGAGAGCCGAGGGTGGGCAGAAAGTAGAAGCAGAGAACGGGCACGGTGACTTTGAGAATGACAGGGGGATAAATTGGGCGTGCAAGGGTGCGACCGGAATGATGCTGAGTTGGATGGCGATCCCGAGGCGAGACGACGCAGCCGGCATCAGCCCCCCAAAACAGCATGGGCGGTTGAGGAATGAACGGTAAGGGGGGGGGGGGGGGGGGGGGGGGTGGGGAGGAAAAAAAAAAAAAAGCGCGGCCGCGCCGGGGGGGGGGGGGGGGGGGGGGGGTGATAGGTGAATGGGGAGGGCCGAACAAAAAAAAACAAGG